>PVIY010003182.1:0-116742 GCA_004026745.1 Myrmecophaga tridactyla
TGAAAAATGTAACCATCTAGAAATGGGGAGGCACTTATTTTTCACAACACAAAAAAGCCAATTAATATAAAAGTAGGCTTTAATGGAAGAAAGGGGCAAAAAAGGTATAAGACTTACAGAGTCTAAACAGCAAAATGGCAGAAGAAAGTCCTGTAGGACCAGTAATGACCTTAAATGTAAATGATTCTGCTGTCTTCACAGCATGTAAACATCTTGATTGATTTACTTTGGGAGTTGATTTCTTTCAGTAGTCTCAGGCCTTGTGTTTGTGGGATGGTTGTACAGCAGGGAGCAGGGCATGGGGGTGGCACTCAGTGCAGTGATTTGTTTCAGGGCAGATATGGGTGCAGGTTGGGGATATTATGCTGATGCTTGTGAACATGGGCACCCAGCTGTCAGGGAGGATATAGCTGTGTGGATACACCTGTCTGGGGGGTGTAACCCTGGTGTGCACTGGTCTAAGGCATGGGGCTCTTTGTGCACATGCATAGAGCTATGGCAGCAGGTCGGTGTCATGTCTTTGTGGGTCAGCAGTTTTTCAGAGCTGGGAAGTGAGGCTGAGGGCTGTGCACATGCATGATTCTAGGACTGTTTCTAGTCCCATGTTCCCATCTGTGCAGTCCCATAGGCTCTGCCGCTCTGTGCCTCTGTGCCAGGCTCCAGCTTTCTACCTCTCACTTCTTTGACCTCTGCAACCAGAACTGCTAGATGTGGTGCACAAGACTCTCCCAGGTCATCTGCACTCCCAAATTACTGCCTCAGTTGCCCTCCTGTTCCTTCTCTCACTTTTCCATGGAGCGGGGCTAATCTCGAGCTACTCTAGTCAGCCATCTTCCCGGAAGTCCAAAATACTTTTTAATGATAATAAATACCCAGTGTTAGCAAGGGTTCAAAGAAATGGGTACTCCTTCACACTGCTGGAGGAGGGTGAATTAGCACAGCTATTTTGGAGGAATATGTGTCAATTCAGCAAAGCCTTAAAAGTATACACACTCTACAAGTCACTTCTAATAGTAAATGCCAGGGAAATAATGAAGAATGTACATACAGATTTAACTACATGGTTGCACATTATGTAATTGCTTACAAGAATAGGAACAGGAGACAACATAATGGTGGACTGGTTAAATAAATTATAGTACAGAGTACAATGGAATACTGAAAACAATGGTGTACATGGATGGATTCCTACTGACATAGAAACATGTTCACCCTATTTTATTAAATGAGAAAAGCAGGTCATAAAGAGTGCAGTATGATGCTATATTTGTTTTGAAGAACCCGTCCCTGTGTTACATGTATGTAGAAAACAGCAGGAGGGACAGCAAGTACAGTGATGTTGGCAATCTCTGGGTGGTGAAAGGGTGGATGATTTTCAAAATGTTTATGCTTGTTTTCATATTTATTTTCCTGTAATGAATGTGTACTACCTCTGTGATTAAAAAGAGAGAGAAATTAAAATATTATTAAAAAAGCATGCTTTGCTGAAATTTGACTTGTGATGTGAGGGCCAGATGCTCCTAGAGGCATCTACTTTGTTTTGTTACCTCTGACCTGAGTAAGTAAATCTCATAGCTGTTTTCCTGAAAGTGCCATAATGATGGACACTGGACTGTTTATCTGGAAAGCACAGTTTTCCTGATTTTCTACTAGAGATGATTTAGGCTCCCTGGCTGGGAAAGGGAGCCATTTTTCCACGGCTGCAGGTCAGTTAAAGAACTGTCCTGAAAGGCCACACTGCAGTGGAGAAGCCCTCAGGGATGCTTCAGGGTGAAGAAAGAAGGAATCAGCCAGAAACACAGGCAAAGGAATGACTGTGGATGGCCAGGTCTCTGTTTAGTCCCTGTTTCGATTCCAGGCCTCCTGCATCTTAGAGGTGGAGATCACAGGAGGACCTGAAACCTTGGTGTACAGATTGTAAGATGGTGAGATATTTCAGAATAGAAGGGTTAAATGGGTAATCATGCCAACATTAAACAGATCAACCTCACAGCTATAGAAATAGAGGCTTCTGAATGGAAAGAATTCAGGAACTCAAACAGATATTTGCATAGGATGTTCATGGCCACTTTATCCACAATTGCCAAAAGATGGAAGCAACCCAAGTGTCCATCAACAGATGGATAGATAATAAAATGTGGTGTATATAGATATAATGGAAAATTATTCAACCATAGAAAAGAATGACATCCTGGTACACACAACTACATGATGAACCTTGAAGACAGCATTTTGAGTGAAATAAGCCAGGCACAAAAGGACAAATATCGAATGAACTCTTTGTCTTGAAGCAAACAGCATAAGTAAACTCATTGAATCAGAACCCAGAATACAGCTAACTGGGGGATGGGGCGGAGCAGATAGGGAATGAAAAGTTAATGTTGAAAATGTCCTAGGTTCTGATTGGGAATGGTGGGAATGTTTTGGTAATCGATGGTGGTGATGGTAGCACAACATTGCAAGTGCAATTAATAGCATTAAAAACTATATATCTGAATATGACTAAAAAAGGAAATGTCAGTGTGTATATATGGTAACAGAAAAAAATTGAAAAAAGAATATATAAAGAACTCTTACATCTCAAGAATATAAATGTCAATAATCAATTTGAAAAAAATGAACAAAGGATCTAAAAAGACATTTCTCCAAGAAAGACACAAATGGTCAATAAGCACCTGAAAAAATGCTCTGCAACGTGGTAATCAGGGAAATGAAAATGAAAACTACAATAAGATAACTGAGCTCATACACACTAAGAAGGTTAGAATAAAAATGTCAAAGAGTAACAGGTGTTGGCAAGAATATGGTTTAATTGGAACTCTCATATACTGCCTGTGATAATGAATGACAATGTTGCCACTGTGGGAAAATGTTATTGTGTTCATCAAACAAATACACTTAGAGTTACCATATGTGGTAGTTAGATTCAGTTGTTAACTTGGCCAGGTGAAGGCACCTAGTTCTGTTGCTGTGGACATGAGCCAATGGTACATGAACCTCATCTGTTGCTAATTACATCTGCAGTTGGCTAGGAGGCATGCCTGCTGCAATGAATAATGTTTAACTTAATTGACTGGTGCTTAAATGAGAGAGGACAAGGTAGCACAGCCCAAGCAGCTCGGCATTCCTCATCTCAGCACTCACAGCTCAGCCCAGGCCTTTGGAAATGCAGAAAGGGATCACCCTAGGGAAAGTTGATTGGAACCCAAAGGCCTGGAGAGAAGGCCAGCAGAGATCACTCTGTGCCTTCCCACATAAGAAAGAACCTCAGTGGAAAGTTAGCTGCCTTTCCTCTGAAGAACTAACAAAATAAATCCCCTTTATTAAAAGCCAATCTATCTCTGGTGTGTTGCATTCCAGTAGCTAGCAAACTAGAACACCATATGATGTAGAAATCCCACTCCTAAGAATATACAGAAGAGAAATGAATGTCATATATAAGCAAAAAATATATACACAAATGTTCATGGCAGCATTATTAGTGAAAGCTGAAGGGTGAAAACACCCTAAATATCTCTCAAGTAACAAATGGATCAACAAAATGTGGTGTACTCAAATAATGGAATATTATTTGGCCATAAAAAGGAATGGAGTTGATGCATGCTGCAACATGGATGAACCTTGAAAGTTGTATGCTCAATGAAAGAAGCCAATCACAGAAAGCCACATATTATATGATTCCATTCATATGAACTGTCCAGAACAGGAACATCTACAGGTGTTGATAGGGTGGTGGTTGCTTAGGGCTTGGGCAGAGCACAGGGGAAGAGCAGTGACAGCTAAAGTGTGCAGGCTTTCTTTTTCAAGTGATGGAAATGTTCAATGAAAATGTTGCTCATGGTGTTGGTTGCACTTATCAGTGAATATATTAAAAATACTGAATTGTACAATTTAAATAGGCACAAATATGAGAGCTAAAGGTATCACATATATAGGAAAAACTATGCAAGGATATCATTAAAATTTGGGGATAGACAAAGATTTATTACACAAGACACAAAAGGTACCAGTGTAAAAATAAAAATGGACAAAACAGGTCTTCATCATAATTAGAAACTCTTCTCCTAATGGATACACAAAATAGGGTACATTGATGCAACAGTATGATGCAGCAACAAACAAGAACAAACTGCTGGCACATATTAAAACATGGATGGACCTCAAAACATCAGGCTATGTGAAATGCCAGATGCAAAAATCCTAAAATTGCACATATTATGTTTGTATTAAATGTCAAAAAAGGCAAATGTACAGAAACAGAAAGAAAATTAGGGGATGTCTTTACCTGCAGGAAAGAATGGAGACTGGCTATAAATGGATGCAAGGGATCTTTTGAGGGTGACAGAAGGAAGACTCCAATCTTTCAAGGTTCAATCCTCTCCAGTTTCTGCCTGGTTTTGGTCACTGTCCAGTGTTTGAAATGGTTACAGTTTTTAAAAATATCTGTTCTGGAGTTATTAGTTGCTGTCTGTGTGAGGGTTGGTTTGATACAATCTACTCCACCCCATGGAACTTGAAATAGCCCACTGACTTCATCCTTAAATCTTCTTCTCCCAAATATCCTTCAATAAGCATGTATTTTATTCTAAAATAGGAAAGAAGAGTTTGAATTAGGGGCTTATAGGAGAGGCAGGAGTCCAGTGTTGTTAGGTTGGGATTCTGATGTTATGGTGGATGCACAGACAGAGGCAGGATGGTGGAAAAGGGAGGAGAAGCAATGAGTTTGCTGTGGACATGCCAACAATGAAATACAATGTTTCAATGATGAATTGATTTGGAAAAGTCTGTAATGACATGTAAATGTTCACACAGTATCATTTAAACAGAAAGAAGCAGATTATAGAATAATATGTACAATGTGATTCCATATTCATTAAAACTTATGAATGTGTGTGTGTGTATATATACATATACAGACAAGACTGGATATGCCAGAATATTAGAATATCCTCTGGATGGAATTAAGCATGTTTCAAAAATTTTTTCCTCTTTTTTTACATAACTATATATCCTGATTTATTACAATAGTGAAATGAAACCTAATGGTTCTTATTGGGCCATTTCCACAATACAGAGGGGCTTTGGTGGTCCTTGGGGTTGGGGTCCTCCATGGTTGCCTGATCCTCACCTTGGTACACATGCTTCCCCCAATTTCAAGTATGGCTTCAAGTCCCTTCTCTGGAAGCTCTCCCTGCAACCCTGTTCCTCTGGGGTAAGAGCACAGAGATGGGTGGAGTGGAAACGTCTGCACATCCAAGCCCTGGCTTGAGGCCACCTGCTGGGCAACCAGCCTCCTGTGTCCTCCAGGGAAGCCCAGAGGCTCCATGTCGTATTTCAGCTCTGCTCTGGTTCCCACTCAAATTCCTCTTCTGCCTTCCCCCTTTCCAAAGGGACATGAGGTTTGTTTCTGATTAGGGAAAAATAAAGAGAATTATCACCATTCCCTAACTAACCATGTCGCAAAATGCCTCTGCTGGCTTTCCAGAGTGGGTATGAAGATCGAAGTCTGGAGATCAGCTTGTACCCTTCTCTCATTCCATCAACTCATATTCCTTGGGTGAGCACAGTGGCCTGGTGTGGGGGCAGTGTCCTTGCCCTCAGAGAGCATACAGTCTGTGAGGAGGGGGTGATGGAGGTTCTTGGAGGGGGCAGCGGGTATCTCTGGGTCATGTGGGCCTCACTCAGAGAAGTCAGTGGCCTCTCGAGGGCCAAGGGCTGGTCCCTCAAATGGATCTCCTGTGCCAGCCCCTCCAAACCAGGCACACTAACCTGCCCTGCCTGCACAGCTGACCCTTGGGGAACCTGTGTGCCAAGGGGACAATGAGCTGTGGCCACAAGGACCCCACAAACCCAAATCTTCCCCAATAGCCAGGGTCTGGCAGGGCTAGTTGAGCTTGTGTTTGTGGTGGAGGAAGAAGGAAAGGAAAGAAGCAGTGGCAGCCACTTTTCATACTGCTTATCTTTGCTTCCTAGACTGGGCAACCACCTTGCAACACAGTATCTTAAGAAGTGCTAAAGTTGGGAAATACCACTCTTGGTAATTTCTTTAGAAATTAACCTGTCTTCCTAAAGCCCCCAACCTTCCTTCCTTTGTCCACACCCACCTGCCCACATGTCAGGTAGAGTCTGGTTCAAGGAGGTTCAGGCAGTTACAGACTGCCTCCCTGTCCCCCTCCCCCCATACACATGCACACACACGAGGAAGGCAAAGGTGGATAACCGGGAAGAAGGCAGGGAGGGAGGGCCATACCCAAACCCGCAAGCCCCTGGTTCATTGGGAGAAGAAAAGCTAGGGTGCTGGAGAAAGTGCTGTGCCCACTTTTAGGGAAGATGGGGAGACAGCCAGAAAGTCTGAAACGCATTTATTCTTCTGAGTTCCCAAAGCAAGGCACAGGCTACGAGGCAAAGGGACTCCCTGATGTCCAGGTGAGAGGCTGCAGCAGCCACAGGCCACTCTTCACTGCCAGGCCCCGTGGGGTGCGGCTTCAGGATGCAGGGTCCTTTCTCCCAATGTGGAGTGTGCCTCCATGAGGGAAAGCTGCCTGCAGCACTGCCTCCTCCACCGCTGCGCTAGGAGTCACGGAGGTGGGGGCCCTGGGAGCTCTGGGTCCCAGCTTGAGGCTCAGTCCCAGCAGAGAGTCTTCACAAGACATTCTGACCGCGGCATGTCTGAGCATGTAGATGGGAAGGCTGGGCATGGGTGCCACAGAGGTGTACAGCAGTAGCTGCATGTGGGGCAGAGGCAGCTGTAGATAATGGTGGAGATGCAGGATGCTGGCGAAGATGTAGCCACAGGATGCCATGGTCACAGAGAGGACCCCCAAAAGCCAGGAACAGGTTTGTTGTGAAGACCATGGTCTCATGGGCAGCTTCCCGGGGGGCATCTCACAGAAGGTGTGGTCAGTCCGGTTGGAGCAGCACAAGGGCAGGTGTGGCATGAGACAGGTGCACACAGGTGTTGGCCGGGCTGGTGGCCCCATAGCCTTGACCAGGACTGTGCACACTGGGCCCCCTCCAGGGTCTGTGTACTCAGCAGTGACCAGATGGCCTGAACTGTGGAGGGTCATGGCAGAGAAGAGCATGTGAAGAAGAAAAGCTGGGCCATGCAGTTCCCATAGGAAATGGATTTGCTGGCCACTATGTCATCCAGGAGCTTGGGCAGGATCTGAGGGTGCAAAGAATTTCCATCATGCCAGCTTGACCAGGAAGGAACACCTGGGTGTGTGCTGGGCCTGGCTGGAGCCTGCGGGAGCTGTGATGAGCAGGTTTCCCCAGAGGCTCCCACACAAAAGAGGAGGGAGATGGTGAAGAGGGCATTTCTGAGAGCCCAGAAGGAGAGGCTCAGTGACCAGCGGGCAGGGCCCTGGTGCCTTATGGACATGCCTGATGCTGCTCTCCCTTTGGTGGTGCTTGTGACACCACTGGTGCAGGAACAAGATGCCCACTGTTTTAAATTGTTCGGGATAGTCCATCTGAAGACAGGATTTCAACAAAAATGGGGCTTTGTGCCATTGGTATCTTTTGTGGCCAGAGTGCTGACCTCCCCTGCTGAGGAGAGAAGCTCCCCAACTCCTCCTGCCTCACAGGCTGACCTGACTGAGATGCCACCCACAAAGCCATGGCCACAGGGGAGGTGAACTGCTCTTGCCCAGCCCCTGGTGAAGCCTATACACTGAATGCGGGGTCTGACTGGGAAGACCTAGGGGCTCTGTTTCAGTGCCTGTTCACTCTCGGACAGCAACTGCAGCAGGAGGAGGGAAGAGAGGAAACAGACACAGCCCATTTCTGAAATCCCTTTGTCTCCTGCCTGGACTAATAGCCTGCAACCCAGCACTCACAACGAGTCTGTAAGGGCCTTGCCCACAGAGCTCAGGATTGTCCATTGGGGTCCCCGCCCCACCTGGCCAGGAAGACCACTGCAGCCTGAGGGGCGAGGCCTGGCTGTGGGCTCAGAGATGGGACAAGACTTGCTGCCTCCACAGTCTGCTCTGCCCCTGCCCTGCACATCCCACCTCCAACAGTTTTCTGTGAGAAGCATGTGGCTCACAGAAAACAAGTGTATAAACTTAGGCTGGTGCATGCCAGGAGATGCTCCTTGGTTTTCTATGTAAATTATTGTTCTAATTTGGGGGTGCTGGTGCTTATCATACATCATCCATCTTGAAATCATTTCATTAGGTTAAGTCAAAGGTATTTGATTAAAGATGATTATTTTCATGTCTTCACTAAAGTTGGGGTTATACTGTTGCCCAAGTCCAATCTCTCTGTGCCCATTTGCTTCGTGGACAATTTCTGGGAGATGGTTGACCTTCAGGGAGTATTTCAAGGACATGTCCCTGGAAGGGTGCTGAGAGTCATAGGCCTCGCCACCCCAGGCAATGTGCTCACTGCAAGGAAAGTGCTCAGACATTTCAATGGAAGTCTGCTACACCAAGGGACAGATGGACAGCTATAACTAGAGCCTGTCCGGTTTGCTCATATTCCTTTCTCATCTAATTAGAGAAATTTCATCCACAAAGATTGTAACTCAATTTTTATAGAAAAGGTAGCTTAGTCACAAATTAAAATGAAATTATCCACATGATGAAAGATTGTTATTCATATTCAAAACATCCATGACGCATAAAATCAACATTCAGTTATACTGGGGGCTGACCAATTACTGAAAATATCTTCCTGACATTCCAGATGTCTTCTCTAGAAACTTCCTTCTTGTGCCCTAGAAAAAACTATTTAGGTTATCAGCTAACAACAGAAAACAGCATTCATAAAAATATAAAATGGGTGAAGGCTGTAGGTACGTGTAGGGACTGTTGAACATTTGTGACAAGTGATGGAGTGTCCCTGTATCACCTGGAATAGCCCCAGAGATGTGCACTCACAGTTACTCAGCTATAAGCCCAAGGGACCAATTAGCACAGAACAGCATGTCCTGATCAGGCAGAACTGGAGATGGTGGCTGGGTCTCAGGGGAAAACCTCATCTCTGAGTCAGATCTGATGACATTCTGTCACCTGCGGGTGGTTCTTGGCTGGAACAGGGCTGGTGCTTTCAGGGACCAGTGTACAGGAACTGACTGTCCTACAGCACCACAAGGACAGGACCTGAGTCCTGACTGGCAGGTCAGACAATGAGGTTCTCTTCCCTGAGTCACAGCCCTCCTGCTCAGATGGAAGCACACACGGCGCAGCTCGTCAGCTGGTCATCCTGCTTCACCAGGTCCAGCGTCAGGGAGGGACTGAGGGTCACATGTGCCTGGCCTCTTGCTGGCACAGCCTCACAGTTTTGCTTCCATAACTGCTTTCTTCTCACAACAAGCAGGTCCAGTTTCATCAAATCAAGGCAACAAGGCCTCTGGCTGCTCAGCAGACTTCAGGAGACCTGCAGCCCATGACCAAAGCGACCTGTGCCCGTTTTTATAGGGTTCACAGACTAGAAACATTTGTACAATTTTAAATGGTTAAAATAATCAGAACAATGATGTTTCAGCATAGGTGGAAGTTTTATGGAATTCATGTTTCCATGCCCATAAACAAATCGTTATTAGAGAATAACCTTCCTCATTTTTTTCCATGTTGTCTTCAGCTGCTTCATCATCCCAGGCCTGAGCATGGGAGCGAGGAGTTGAAAAATATTTATTTTGGAGCCCTTATGGAAAATGCATCCCAGTCCCCACTCTATCCCACAGCCCAGAGCAGATGCTAAGCCTGACCTATGTGGTCCCAGGAAGGTCCGGGCCTTGAGACTCCTTTCCACCTGACCTCCAGGGGTCAGAGAAGCCTGTTTGCAGGGTCTATGATGATATGAGCCCCTCTGAGCTGCCATGTCCCCTAAAGAGGGTTCCTCTTCCAGCTGATGACTCTCAGGATTCCAGGCCCATTGGGGCAGGAAACACTGGCTGGTGGGCACAAGCTCTTCTCAGACTTGCCAATCTGCTGACCTTTGATGGACACCCTCAGCTCCTGGTCACTGTCAGGTCAGGTCTGACCTAGATGTTACCCCACCACCCCACCATGGTAAAGGGGTTTAATGCCTTAATCCTCTTCTGCTTGATGTCAGGATGGGTTGGCCCCTCACTGGGACATGCAGAGATGGGGGACAGACTCAGGTTTGTTGATGCTTCCCCCTCTTCGTAGTAGAAACCATGAGGCCCTCCTGCCCCCACCTCTGCCCATCTCCTTGTCTGATCAGTAGATCTCAGCCCCCAAAGCATGCATATACCTAGGACAGTCCCCTTGGGCCTCCCCACACTTATTCCAGCAGGACTCCAGTCATCCATGCACTCTTTAGGAGTCTATGGTTCACAGAGCTGCGTCAGAGCCTGGCTGCTTCTGCGAATTGGGGGTGATGGAGCCTGTGCCCTCCTGCCTCATTGACTGGGCACAGAGAGCAGTGCACACAATTATCAAGGTTTTAACTTAGATCTTAGAGCAACCTCATGCATCCCGCTGATAGCTCACACCTGCCCACACAACTCAGACTAGCATCTACTCCCGGAGCCACAGCACAGACTGCAGGGAAAGCAGCAGGGCTGCCTGGTCAGTTCCTGCCAGGGCACACAGCAGGGTTAGGTGTGGGAGAGTAGACACTTACTCCCTGGCTTGATGTGGACCAACTGTTGCTACTTCAGACCCCAGACCTCCCTGTGGCGGTCTCAGGCTGAGGCTAGACCTCACTGGAATCACACTCTTGAGTGGCTTCTTCCCCTTCCGTCCAAGCATCTCCAAAGTAAATCATGAACACAGAGCACTCGTCTCGGGCCCTGCATCTAGGAACCCCCACAGGGCGGTGATGGCTGAATGATAAATGCAAGTGATTTTAGTAAAATATGAATGACCAAATAATAAACAAGATAACTTCACATAGTGATTAACATTTTAAAGGAAATAAACAGAATTACATGATGTAATTAGTGGGAGGAAAGATTTTAGAAAAAGTGCAGAAAGAATTCCCTGAGGTGAAGTGACAGAGGTGGGTGAGGGCCTGGCAGGCAGGTGGACAGAGGGAGAGCAGGACATAGGTACTGGAACAGGGGGGAGGGGGAGGGGGTTAGAGGGGTGGAGCCAGGTCACAGGGACCTTGGAGACCTGAAAGGAGTGCGATGAGGAACAATTGCGTGGCTGCTTTCTGGATGAAGATGTGGGGAAAGGAGAGGGTCACTGGGCAGTGATTTGCTGGTCTTCAATCTCTTTCTTAATCCTGTAGGTCATGCTTCCCTCTTCCCCATTCAACCACACTTACCAGAAAAGAGCATAAATGAGACCATAAAACCTGCCTTACAAATCTAAAGTGATTCAGGTCATACAATCTATGCTTTATGATAATAAATGAATTAAATTAGAAATTAAGCACACAGAGATAACTGGAAAATACTCAAATATTTGGAAACTAAATAGCACATGGTTCCAAAGATATCACAAAGCATGTTAGAAAGCATTCTGAATTTAATGAAAATGGCAGCGTAAAGTATCAGATTTTGCATAATGCTGCTGAAGTTCATAGCACTATACACCATAGTAAAAAAGAAGAAAGTACAGGCCAGATCACGTGGAATTTGTTACTCACAATGTACCTACTGTGAATACCCAGAGGATGGAGCTCAGGAGCAGGTGTGCTGGGGTCCTGTGACAATGCTGACTGGGACATGCTCACTCTCCTCGCCCTGTTTGCCCCCCACTTTTGCGAGGGCCAAGGAGTGCACAGGCTGCTAACAGGAACCCAAGCTGTGTCTCTGCAGAACAGGGTGCTAAAGGTGCAGCAGGACAGAGTGGGGGCTCTGCACTCCAGGAGGCTCACCTCTGAGGGTCACACAGGGGCCATGCAGCGACCACTCCCCACACCCCCTTCTCCCCTACACATGCCACCATCCAGGTGAAGGCACAGGTGACCAAGCCCTCCTCTGGCCCCTGCAGACCAAGTCCACGCTGACATCCAGGTGCACTCTGCCTGCACATCTGCACGTTCACCGCGGGGCCTCCCGCCCCAGATTCATAGGGAGCTGAGTCGCCACCTCCAGCTCCTGCAGCGGAGCAGCTCTTTTTAAAGACCTTGCCCTATTCTGGACCCCAAACCACAGTGCCTGTTGCCCTCTTACCGATCAGCCTCATGGGTGCGGCCGCGGGCAGCAGAGGCCGGTAGCGCGGAGAGTCTTGGGGTCCCTCAGCGTTTCACTGAAATAGTAAAAGACAAGAAGGACCCGAAGGCAGGGACATGTTTTCCACAGTAAAACTGTCTATGCAGAAACACTGAAAAAATTAGGGAAGATAGTTCAAGAGCCAACTGAAGGGGCAGATGCACAGACAGCTATTGACAGTTAATAGACTCCCTGTCCATAGACGGGAAGTGTCCCCAGTTGCTCACTGTCTAAACAGAAGATGTTCCCATTTTCATGAGAGAGAAACAATATCCTTAGCCTGATGAGAGGGAAGGTGGAACCTTGGGAGTAACAGCTCTGATTCCCTTTGTCTGGGGCCTCCTTTGTTTGCTACTGTCCTTTAAAGGACATCTGCCCAGGGTGGACACCAGGTCACTGCGGAGCCAGGATGGCTGAGCAGCCAGAGTGGCCCTCAGGGAGCAATTACCTCAGCTGGAGGTAAACAGGGCTCTGTGGGTGCTGTATCCAGGGAGTGGGGGCTGGGTCACAACCTGAGGTGGGACAGGGCCCTGAGGCTGTGGGGAGGGCCCATGTCTGTCTCCTGGGACAAGCCCCTCACCCCTTGGCCTGAGCTTAGCAGGGGAGTTGCTGGTCTCTCAGCCCAGATCCCAGGATCAAATGTTCCTCCTTTGATGACTCAGACAAGGCCTGTGCAAAGCCCACCCTGCAGGAAGACAGAGTTCTTCCTAAATCGAATAAATTCACCTCAGGTTGTAGGTTTACAGAAACATGGGAGGTGGTACCAAGTGCTCCCGGGCACCCTGCGCCCAGTCCCCTTTGGGTAGCGTGCACTGCATCAGGGTGGAACATTCCTCACAGTGGAAGGACCAGTATTGATCCATTATTGCTAACAGAGGTCCTCACTTACTCAGACTTCCTCAGTTTCCCAAATGCCCCTTTTCTGTTTCAATGTCCACCCCAGACTCCACGTGACGTTTAGTGGTCACGTCTCCTTGGGCTCTGCTTGGTGCTGAGATTTCTCAGACTGTCCTTGTTTGATGACCTTGACCATTTGAGGATGACTGCTCAGGGATGGTGTAGGAGACCCTCTGGGGGATTTGTCAGGATGCTCTCCTTGGGTGTAGACTGGATTATGGTTTGGGAGGAAGACCCCTGAAGGAACGTGCCCTTCCCATCACATCCAATCACGGTGCATGCTCTCAGCAGGCTGACCACTGAAGAAGGCGACCGTGTTAAGATGGGATTGTTCAGTCACTCAGGGCCCCCGCCCCTTAGCAGGGTCAGTCCTGGCTCTGGGCCAGGCAGCCTTCAGCCCCCAGGAAGTTCAGAGGGACAGACGTGGAGCAGGTGCAGTGCTGCGGCCTGAGTGACCATGTAGTGAGCTCCTCACAGCCTGCTGCCTCCCCCGCATGACTGACAGGTTCACAACTGATCAGTAAGGACCTGCTGGTAGTCTCCTTGCATGTGCCCAGGATATGGAACTAGGAGGATAATACAGAGTTGGAAAGCCTAGCAGTGTATCTTAGAAACCAGCTTCAGAAAACATGACATACCAAAACTTGTCAACACAACAAGAGGTGCCCATTAATAATTTAAGTGGCTCTTGAGTTTGCAAAAGAAAAACTATAGGATGCCTATAATTTTCAAATTGTCTTTGAATTCTATCAAGCAATGCATACTTTAAATCACTGACTTGCAATGTGTCACATAGTATTTAATGCAATACAATATCAACAGCACAAGAAGGTGAAACAATTTTATAATTTAATATAATTGAACTTTAATCTTCAGCTTCATCTGTATTTCCTGACTGAACACTTTACTCTCTGAGGGATGGCTTTGATTCATAAAATAATCAGCGATGAAGGTCCCTGCCACTCTGACTCCAGGTGATCATGACCCCCAACAGGTAACCATCACTATGCCCTATAAGCCTCATTACCTGTAGGAATCCTTCCATAACTTTTGTAGCCCCTGGTACATGTTCAGTGTTGTCCTGGGGCCAAAAGGACCCTTACACAGTGTAACGGTCTCTCTCCTCCAGATGGTTCGGGTCTGTCAGAAGCAGGCCCAGCCCCAGAGCAGGGCTTAGCTTGTGGCTGCCTCGTCCAGGTTTGGCCAGCACAGCCCACAGTGAGGGAAGCCTGTGCTCACCATGTGGAAATGAGACCAGCAAAAGGGACCCTGTTCCAGGAGAGAGACAAGCTGCCCAATGTCAGGAAGAGGCAGGAATGCTCCCTCAGGAAGGACCATTTACAAAGCAGGGGTGGATCAGAAGACTAGAGGTCCTGCCTGTGTCTTCCCAGCTCCCTACTGTGGAAAGCACCCTGGCTGGGGGTTATTCCTGCATTTATTTGCCACTGAGTGTAGAACAGGGTGACCACATGGGAAGAGTCACCCTCAGCTGGGAGGGAGCAGTGGGGACACCCTATGAGGTCTGGGATTTCTAGGGGGCAGGAGAGCAGGAGCAGGGGCTCTACTGGAGATTATACCAATGGGGCATTAGCACCCCCAAGACCAAGGTGACCAACTAGACAGGGAGAAGGAGCAGGGAGCAGTGGGACTTCCCATGAGAGCTAAGCACCTGGACATCCTTCTGCCCCCCTTCCAGTTGGCTAGTTCTTGGAGAGAACATGTAGATGGGGGAGGGCCCCTCCCTGGGATTGGTCTCAGACCTTTGTTGCTGCTTTAGAAATTCCTGCAGTGGTCTCTCCATGCAATTCCACCCCAGAAAGGGTGCATGGTGTACAGGGCTTGGTAGGAGGAGATGAGGAATAGGGGCTGGTAGGGAGGGGTGCAGCAATACAATATTTCCTGCCTCCACACCACTGACAGGAGGATGCAGACCACTTGGCAGGACACCAGGGACCAAACAGGCCTCCACACATTGACAGGGATCTCAGTTCCCATCTTGTGGTTGAAGAGAGTGTTTCCAGTTGGATCCAGTTATCTATCTGCCACCTGATCCATGGGGTCTATGTTAAATTCTAGAGAAATGAAGTTGCCTTTTACTCATTCTCTTCCCTGGCCTGTGCCAACATTTGCATGTAGCTCCAGGTCAGATTTTAGCCAGACAATGTGACAACAGAGAACTTTCTGAAATTGTTCGCATGGACACAGTGCCCTCAGCATCTAGCCATCTGGGAACAGAGAGTTGTGCTGGTGACAGACACCACTTTGATATCTTGTTTCACAAGATGGACTATGGGATCTAGGATGTGCTGAAGCCTTGCTCCTCAATTCTAGGGGACACCCAACATCCCTTACCTGGGGCAGGTGATTGGGACAACATTGTCTATCTTAAAGTTGGCCCAATCTTTATTCACAAAGGGCTTCATCCTACATACCAAGAACTGCCTCCTTAGAGCCTGCTCCTCCCCAGCCTGGTGTCTGTATCCTCTGCATCCCTCCCAGGGCCCCTGTCTACCTTAACCACCCCATAGCTGCTGTGTGAAGGTTAATCTGTGTCCACAAGGGTATAGAATCTGTTTTGGATCTTTTTTTCATCTCATTTTTGGCACTGTATGGACTATTATGGATTCAAATGGACTCTAGACAGCTAATTGTGTCAATTTTCCTACATGCTCCATATTTTTTGAACTACTTTCATCAGGGCCTGAGAACCTGTCTTCATTCCACAGATCCTTGTGGTTTCCTTATGATGTGTCATGCAGTCTTCAGACCTGGGTGGACAGTGGTGAAGTCAAGAAGAAGCTCTCATTCCAGCAGGATAAAGGCAAGATTATGTAAAGATTATACACATATATGCATGTCACAACAGGCCCCTAAAATATATGAGGAAAAAAATGACAGAATTGAAGGGAGAAATAGATAGTTCTACAATAATAGTTGCAGAGTTTAGTACACAACTTTTGGTATGTGAATGATCAATAAGGAAATAGGGGACTTAAACAATATTATTAAAGTCTACTTGTTATTAAACAAATAAACTTAAAGGACCTATATTGAACATACCCAACAGCAGTCTACATGTTCCTCCCAAATGAACATGCAGCATTTTCTAGGAGAGACCATATATTAGGCTTTGGATTAAATCTTAGTAAATTAAAAAATATCAAAATTAGATGAATTATCTTATCAGACCACAGCATAATTATTTTCATGATAAAACCTTTGATGCACAAAACTTTTTGTCTTGTTGAGGTCTGATTTATCAAATTTTTTGTTGTTGATCATACTTTGGATGTAAAGTCTAAGAAACCATTGCTTAATGCAGTGTCTTGAATATGCTTTCCTATGTTTATCCAAGACTTTTTTAGTTATTGTTCTTATGCTTAGGTCTTTGATCCATTTTGAGTTGATTTAAGTATATGGTGAGAGTTTGGGGGCAGCCTTCATCATTTGTGTATGACATCCAGGTTCCCATCACCATTTGTTGAAGAGACTATTCTTTCCCAACAGAGTGGACTCTGAACCTTGTTAAAAGTCAGTTGTCCATAGATGTGAAAGTTTATTTCTGAACTCTCAATTCAATTCTATCACTCTATATCTTTACCTTTGTGCCAATACTATGATGTTTTGATTGCAGTGGGTTTGTAATAAGTTTTAAGATTGGGAAGTGTCAGTCCTCCCACTTTGTTCTTTTTTTCAAAATGGCTTTGGCTGTTCATGTCCCCTACCCTTCTAGATATTGTTGATGATTGACTTTTCATTCTCTCTAGAGAAGGCTCTTAGAATATTGAAAGGGATTCCATTGAATCTGTAAATCACTTTGGTTAGAATTTACATCCTAACAATGCTTAGGCTTTTAATCCATGAAAAATGAATGCTCTTCCATTTATTTCAGTGTTTCTGATTTCTTTTAGAAATGTTTTGTGGCTTTCTGTGCATATGTCCTTTACATCATGGCTAGATTTTCCTCAGATGTTTGATCTTTTAGTTGCTACTGTAAATGGAATTTTACTTTGATTTCCTCCTCAGGTTGTTGTTACTAGGTTATAGAAACATTATTGATTTTTGTGTATGGATCTCATATCCTACCACTTTCCAGAATTCATTTATTAGTTCTAGTAACTTTGTTGTGGGTTGTATAGGATTTTCTGTATACAGGATTATATTATCTTCAATTAGACATATTCCACTTCTTTCTTTCCAACTTGGATGTATTTTATTTCTTTCTCTTGTCTAATCACCCTGCTAGAACTTCCAGTAAAATGAAGAATAACAGTGATGGCAATAGACATCTTTATTTCATAACTGGGAGAAATCCCACTTAATCATAGTGTATACTTATTTTAATGTACTCTTGAACCCAGTTAATTAGTATTTTGTTGAGAATTTTTTCATCAGTTCTCACAAGGGATATTGGTCTGTAATTCTCTTTTCTTGTGATGTCTTTATCCAGCTTTGGAGTTGGGATTACTTAGGCCTATTGAATGAGTTAGGGAGTTGTTTTGGTTTGCTAAAGCTGCTGGAATGCAATATGTCAAAAATGGGTTGATTTTTCAATGAGGATTTATTAGGCTACAAATTTATGGTTCTAATGCCATGAAAATGTCCAAATTAAGGCATCAAGAGAAAAATCCCTTCTCTTAGGAAAGGCTGCTGGCACCCAGATTACTCTGTCACATGGGAGGGCACATGATGATGTCTGCTGGTCCTTCTCTCCTGGGTGCTGGTTTCAATGACTTTCACCAAATATTTCTGGGCATTTCTCTTTCTAAACTCTCCCTTTTGGTGTTTCTGCCTTTATACTCTTCCCAAAGGACTCTATTAAAGGATTAAGACCCACCTTGTACTGGCTGAGTCACATCTTAATTGGAACAGCCTAATCAAATGGTTCCACTCACGATAGGTCCATCTTCATAGGAATGGATTAAAAGAACATGGTCTTTTCTGGGGTACATAACAGATTCAAACCAGCACAGAAGTGTTCCTTCTTCTTTAGTTTTTTGATCAGGATTTAAGTTCATTCTTCTTAGAATGTTTGGTAAAATTTGTCTGTGAAGTCATCTGACCCTGGCCTTTCTTTGTTGGCAGATTTTAAATTTCTGATTCAATCTATTAGTTACTATTTTTTCCAGATCTTCTATTTCTTCTAGGGTCAGTGTAAGCAGTTGGCTTGTTTCTGCAAATTTTCCATTTCATCTCAGTTACCTAATTTTGTCATACAGTTGTTCATAGTATTATCTTATAACCTTTTTCTTTCTTGAGATCTGTAACAATGCCCACACTTTGATTTCTGAATTAGCTCATTGAATCCTAACTCCTTTTTCTTTGTTGGTATACCTAAAGGTTTGTCAATTTTATTGATTGTTTCAAAGAACCAACTTGCATTTGTTGATTCTTTCTTTTTTTTTAAATTCTCTATTTCATTTGTCTTTATTATTTACTTCTTTTTGTTTGCTTTGAGTTGGATTTGCTCTTCTTTTCTAGACCTTCCAATTGTGCAGTCAGGTCTCTGATTTGAGATCTTTCTTCTTTTTTAACATAAAAATGTACAGCTATAAGTTTTCCTCTCAGCACTGTCTTTGCTGTATTCTGTAAGTTTGGGAATGGTTTTATTTATTTCATTTGCCTCTAGTTAGTTCCCTAATAATTTGTAATTTCATCTAACACCTTAGTTGTGTGAGAATTTGTTTAATTTCCATATATTTGTGAATTTTCAAATTCTTTCTCTGTTATTGATTTCTAGCTTCATTCCATTCTTGTTAAAGAAGGTGCATTATATGATTTCAATATTTTTTAATTGATTGAGACTTGTTTTATGACATACCATATGGTCTATCGTGGAGAATGAGTCACATACATAACAAAAGAATATTTATTCTTTTGATTAGAGTTGAAGTGTTCTCTTTCTACATAACTGCTATTTCTACCTAGTTTAGGAATCATTCAAATCTTCTATTTCCTTATTGATCTTCTGTCCAGAAGGTCATTATCAAAAGTGGTGGATTTAAGGAGTGCAGTCATCAACATAGTGGTGTAAACAGCTACTAAAAACCTTTCCCCAGTGATTGAACAAACAAAAAGGACAATTCTCACTTGTCTGAACTCTGGAGGAAGGTATAGAGTGGAGAAGGATCCTACAAGTGCTGAATTGAAGAAAGAGAAAAATATAAGTTAGGAAACATCCTCCCCTAGGCTGGTTGGTCCTCTCCGCTCCCTTTCACTCAGTCCCATGCAGCTCACCAAGTGCCCAGAGGCAGCAGCTGGGATCATTTCTCCTGTCTACCATGAGCACAGACTATAAAATCTCTCACAGCAGTGAGACAGAACCCCATCTATTATCCAGACAAAGAGACCCAAGCACATAGCGATACACTGCACGACTCAAGCCATGGGGGGTGGGATAAAAAAGGACAGCAAGGAAGAACTTCCAAAAAGGCAGATCTGCAATGGAACTGCAAAATCTTCCCTAAAATCAGCAAGCAGCTGGGCAGAAACTAGCAAAATCAACTGTTTGTAGTTCTGGGCGACAAGGGAGGACATTTCAATGCTATGGTCAGTGAGGGATGAAGAGGCAGAGGAAACTTGGACTGAGACAGTGTTTCCAGCCCTGAGTCCTGGACCCCATCCCCCACCCCTGAGGGAAACAGAAGCAGGTGGCCAGATCCTTGCCTGGGTGTTGGCTGCAGACTGGAGCAGCTGGAGAAGTCCTCCACTACAAGTGAAGTGGGGGACACAGCCCCAAACAGAACCATATCTTGGCCAGTGAAATGAGTGCACAAGAACCCACAGTTTCAGCCCCACTTGGTCAGATGCAGCCTGGGCTCCAGGAGGCAAACAGCTTCTGAGGATGATTGGGTCACCAGACAGAACCATTGGCTAGGCAGGCCAGAAAATAAAGGGGAACTGCAGTGCTTTTCACAGCCTCTCCAGTCCCTATTTCATGCATTTTGAACCTGATCTACACCCCCTGCATTGGTACCTGGCCATTTTTTGGCTCAGAAATATGTACAATCCAAATGTTAAAGCTGTAGACTTATACAAACCCAGGCAACAACTAAATCCTCAACAAGAGAGAGAAATTGACCTTCATAATAGACCCACCAAAATAGCCAGATAACCAAAGATCAGCAAAAATTCACAAAGAGTACTAAAACTCAAGAAGAAATGGTCCAGTCAAAGGAGTAAATCTAAAAGTCAAAAGAGACAAAGAATATGGAACAACTAATCAAAGATGTGCAAACAAATCTCCTGAATCAATTCAAGGCAATGAAGGAAAATATGTATAAGGAGATAAAAGATATTGAGAAGACAATAGAAAAGCACAAAGGAGAAATCGGAAGAATACATAGAAAAATAACAGATATTATGGAAATAAAAGACACTGAAGATGAAATTAAAAATATACTGGGGTTGGGCAACAGTGGCTCAGTGGTAGAGTTCTCGCCTGCCATGCCAGAAACCCAGGTTCAGTTCCCAGTGCCTGCCCATGTAAAAAACAAACAAAATATATATATATTGGTACACACAAAAACATGTTGGTAGAGGCAGAATAAAACTTCAATGAGTTAGAAAATTGATCGACTGAATTTGAATATACAAAAGAACAAATGAAGTAAAAAAAGAAAAGGAAAAAATTGAGCAGGGCCTCAGGGAAATGATTGACAAATGAATGATGCAAATATATGTATCATGGGTGTCCCAGGAGGAGAATAGAAGGGGAAAAGTCCGTGAGGAATATTTGAAGAAATAGTGGCTGAAAATTTCCCGAACCTTATAAAATACATAAATATGCAAATCCTAGAACCCAAAATACTCAAAACAAAATAAATCTCAATAGACCCACTTTATATGCTATTTACAAGGGACCCATCTTAGACCCAAAGATGGAAATAGGTTGAAAGTGAAAGGATGGCAAAAGATATTCCACACAAGTAGTAACCAAAAGAACACTGGAGTAGAAATACTAATATCAGACAAAACAATCTTTAAGTGCAAAGGGTGAGCAGATGTTGCTATGTGACTTCACAGGTTACAAGGAAACCTCAGAAGATTTTGACCTTTCCAGAGTGAAGGTATACTCTTGTTGATGCATTAATTTGGATATTTTCATGGACTTAGAACTGTAAACTTGTAATTTAATAAATCCTCTTTGTAAAAGCCAATCCACTACTGGAATATGGCATTCAAGCAGCTTTAGCAAACTGAAGCAAAGATACAAGAAGGAAAATATATAATAATAAAGGGGTCAATTCAAAAAGAAGAGAAAACGATTATAAATATCTACACTTCCAATAAAATACCCATAAGTACATGAGTCCAAAACTGGCAAAATTACCACAATAGTGAGAGACTTCAATACACAACTGTCTCTAATAGATAAAATTTCTAACTAAACAGAGGATCAATAAAGAAACAGAGAACCTAAATAATATGATAAATGAACTGACCTAACAGATATATATAGAACACTGTATCCCAAAACAGCAGGATACACATTCTTCTCAAATGCACATGCAGCATTCTCAAGGATAGGTCATATGCTGGTGCATAAAACAGGTCTTAATAAATTTAAAAAGATTGAAATTATACAAAGTATTTTCTTTGGTCATAATGGAATGAAATTGGAAATCTATAACAAGCAAAGAACTGGAAAAACCACAAATATATGGATTTTAAAACAACACACTCTTAAGCAATTACTGGGTCAAAGAAGAAATTGCAAGAGAAATCAATAATATCTCTAGATGAATGAAAATAAGAACACAACATATCACAACTTATGGGAGGCAGTAAAGGCAATGCTGAGGGAGAAATTCATAGCTCTAAACACCTACATTAAAAAGGAGGAAAGAGTTAAGATCAGATCTAACTGAACTCTGTAAAAAGAAAGAACAGTAAATGAATCCCAAAGCAAGAAGAAGGAAATAAATAACAAAGATTAGAGCAGAAATTGGTGAAATTGAGAACAAAAAATAATGGAATCAGCTAAACCAAAAGTTTGTTCTTTGAGAAGATCAAAAAATCAACAAATCCTTAGCTAGACTGACTAACACAAAAAAAGAGAAGATGCAAATAAATAAAATTAGAAATGAGAGGAGGAATTACCACATACCCCAAGGAAATAAAATATATCAAAAGTAGGTACTATGAACAATTGTATGCCAACAAGTTTGAGAACTAGATGAAATGGACAACTTCCTATGAACATACAACCTACATTCACTCAAGAAAAATTAGAAGACCTCAACAAACCAAGCACAAATAAAGAGATTCAATCAGTCATCAAAAACCTATGAACAAGGAAAAGCTCAGGATTGGATGGCTCCACAGGTGAGTTCCCCATGCATTCCAAAAAGAATTAATACCTTTGCTGTTCAAACTTTCCAAAATATTGAAGAAAATAGAATACCGCCTAACTCATTCTATGAAGCCAATGTTACCCTAATAGAAAAATCTGATGAAGTTATTACAAGAAAGAAAAACTTTCAGGTCAATTTCTCTGTGCTGGTTTGAAAGGATTATGTGCCCTAGAAAAACCATGTTTTAATCCTGATCCATCTTGGGTGGATCCCTATTCATATTAATCCCTATTCAGTAGTGTATGTTGGAAACTTGATTAGATTATCTCCACAGAGATGTGACTCACCCAATTGTAGGTATTAACTTTTGATTAGAGGGAGATGTGACTCCACTTGTTTCAGGGGGGTCTTGAATAGTTAACTGAAATCCTTTAGAAGAGGAAACATTTAGAGAGAGCCACCAGAAGCAGCAGAGCCATGAGAACAACCAGAGTCCACACTGCCAGAGATGTTTGGATATGAAGAAGGAAAGCACCCCTGGGGGACCTTCATGAAAGAAGCCTGGAGAGAAAGCTAGCAGACGTCACCATGCTCACCACGTGCCTTTCTAGTTGAGAGAGAAAACCTGAACTTCATTGGTCTTTCTTGAGTTAAGGTAACTTCTTGTTGGTGCCTTAATTTGGACATTTTTATAGACTTGTTTAATTGGGACATTTTCATGGCCTTAGAACTCTAAACTTACAAATTATTTAGTTCCCCTTTTTAAAAGTTGTTCTGTTTCTGGTATGTTGCATTTCAGAAGCTAGTAACCTAGAACACTCTCTAATGAGTATAGATGCAAAAATCCTCAGCAAAATACTTCAGATAGAATCAAATGTCACATTAAAAGAATCATACACCACGACTAGGTGGGTTTTATTCCAGGTATGTAAGGGAGTTGCAACACAAGAAAATCAATTTATGTTGTACACCACATTAATAAATGAAAGGAAAAAACACACAATCATCGTGATTGATGCATAAAATACATTTGACAAAACTCAGTTATCCCTTCATGATAAAAACACTTCCAAAGGTTGGAATCAAAGTAAACTTACCCAATATGGTAAAGGGTTTATATGAAAAACCCATAACTGCATCATACTCAATGATGAGTGACTGAAAGCTTTTCACTCTAAAATTGGGAATGAGACAAGTGCATCCACTGTCACCATTGCTATTCAACATTGTGCTAGAAGCTCTAGCTAGAGCATTTAGGCAAGAAAAAGAAATAAAAGGCATCCAAATTGGGAAAGAAGAAATAAAACTGTCACTATTTGAAGATGACATGATTTTATATTTAAAAAATACAGGAAAAAATGCAACAACAAAGTTCCTTGAGCTAATAATCAAGTTCAGCAAAGTGGCAGGATACAAGATCAACATGCAAAAATTAATGGTGTTCCTATGCCTTAGTAATGATTTTGAGGAGATAATCAAGAAAAAGATTCCATTTACAATAATGCCTAAAAGGGTCAAATGCTTATGAATAAATCTAACCAAAGATGGAAAGACATTTACAGAGAAGGCTACTGAACATTGCTCAAATAAATCAAAGAAGACCTGAGTAAATGGAAGGACATTCTCTGTTCATGGGTTGGAAGGCTAAGTATCATCAAGATTCCACTTTTACCCAAACTGATCTACAGATTCCTGCAACACCAATCAAAACCCCAACAGACTACTTTGCAGATATGGAGATATTTATTGCAAATTTTACTCAGTAGGGTAAGGGGTCTCAAATAGCTAAATACATCTTGAAAAGGAAAAATAGAGTGGGAGGTGCCATACTTCCTGACTTTAATGTATATTGTAAAGCCACAGTGGTTAAATATCATTGACTTGATAAAACTCCAAATCCCACTCAACTAGGGCAGAACAGTCTCTTCAATAAATAATGTTGGAAAAACTGGATATCCATAACCAAAAGAATGGAAGAAGACCTTTACCTCAGACCCAATTCAGAAACTAATTAAAAATGGATCAAAGACCTGAATATAAGAACCAGTACCATGGAACTCCTAGAAGAAAATGTAGAGAAACATCTTCAAGATCTAGTGATAACCAGCAGTTTCTTAGACTTTACACCCAAAACACAAGCAATGAAAGAAAAAATACATAAATGGGAATGCCTCCAAAATCAAGTGCTTCAGTGCTTCAAAAGACTTTTTCAAATGTGAAAAGACAAAAGATTCAGTGGAAGAAAATGTTTGGAACTCACATATGTGGTAAGGATTTGATACCCAGTATATATGAAGAAATCCTACAAATCAGCAACTTTCAATTGGTGTACAATAAAAAGTCAAACAACCTCATTTAAAAAATGGGCAAAGGACATGTGTAGAGATTTCTCCAAAGAGGAAATATAAATGTATAAGAGGCACTTAAAAGATGCTCAGCTTCACTAACTATTATGGAAATGCAAATCAAAACCATGATGAGATGTTCTCTCACATCTACTCAAATATGTAAACTCATAGACATGAAATACAGAATATTGGTTAGCAGGGCACAGAATGAGGCTAAAGAATGGGGAGTGGTTATTTAATATGTGCAAAATGTTTAACTGAAGTGAACTTAAACATTTGAAACTGGACAGAGGAGATGACAACACATTATTGTGAGAATAATTAACAGTGCTGAATGGTGTGTAAGTGTGATGTGAGGTTGAACCTGTCAATGGAAATGCATAACATGGTGAATTTTGTAGTGGACAATGTCCATGATTAATTGTACAAATATAAAAAGTTCTGTCATTAACCATAGTAGACATATGACACTATTATAAAAGTTAATAGAGGGTGTGTGAAAAAATACCTATTGCAAACTCTGTACTATAATTTACAGTAATATTTTAATATACTTTCATCAAAAGTGACAAATGTAGCATACCAATACTATGGATCAGTAATAAGGGAATATAAGGAGTATAGGATGATTAAAGTTTTCTTTTTACTTTTTATTTATTATCAAGAGTAATGAAAATGTTTTAAATTTGGTCATGGGGCTGTGTGCACAATTATGTGATGATACTGTGAACCAGTGACTGCATATTTCAGATGGTTTCATTGCTGTGTGAATGTATCTAAAAAATTGCATTTTAAAAATTTGTGTATTTGTCTCCTACAGTTAATGTAGAACTGTGTATTCCTCCCTTCTAATTCATCAACATTATTCTATTGATGCCTGCTTTCATATTTACTTGATTTTTTTAACATTGTACCATTTTGAGTCCATTCTCATTTCTTTCTGCATATATTTTTCATGTATTTTCTTTATAGCTGGTTACTACATGGCTATAATTTGATATCCTAAATCTGTAACAGTCACATTACTTGATATCAACTTAAGGACAGTAGCACACACATATACTGTCCTTATTATCCTCCACCCACCAAACTTTCTGTGGTACCCCCAACAAATTGTACCTTTATACAATACATGTCCAAAAACATACAATTATCATTACTTTCTATGCTTTTACATTTTAGAACTGTTACTAAGTAAGAAGTGGAGTTGCACACCAAAAATTAGAATACAGTAATTTATAATTAACCATATGGTTACATTTATGGCAGGTCTTTATTTCTTTATGCTACTTCGATCTGATGTCTATTGACCTTTCCTTACAGTCTGAAGAACTCCATTTTTAGCATTCTAGAGTACACCTAGTGGTGACAAACTCCCACAGATTTCTCTCCTAGTTCTTGTCATTAGACAATTTGATTACTATATGGGTGGGCATGCATCTTTTAGAGTTTATCCTGTTTGGGACTTGTTGGTCTTCTTGTATGTGCACATTCATGATTTTCATTCACTTTAGGAAGTTTTCATGATTAATTTATTCAAAGTTTGCTTCTGCAACTTTCTCTATTTCTCCTCCTTCTACTACTCTCACAATGTGTATATTGGTACCCTTGATGGTGTCCCATAGAATTCTTAGGTTCTGTTGAATTTTTAAAATTGTTTTTGCTTTCTAATTTTCAGTCTGAATCATTTCAATTGTCTTATATAGATATCACTGATTCTTCTGCCAGTTCCAGTCTACTGTTGAAACCCTCTAGGGAATTTGTCATTTCAGTTATTGAGGTCTTCAACTCCATATTTCATGGTCAATGTAAATTGGCTCTGTTTTTTCTGGTGGTCTCCTTTGAAACCTGGCCTTCCCTTCAAGAAGATCAACCTGAGGCAAATGCTCAGTGCAGGGTTCTCTGTCATATTTGAGCCTCCATGGAGCCATGGAGTCTGATTGCTTTCCTGGGCTTGTGCATCTTTGTAGCTTTAGGAAGTACCCCATTTACAATTTACAGTAGCTCAAATGCCTCTCTGCTTCCTTTGAGATGGACTTTCCTGTACTTCTATGTGCGTTATTATATGAGTTAAGGCAGACAGTCCTTAAATAACCCCAAGTTATTTTGACTTAACTGTTTCTTACACTGCTTTAGCTGCCTGCAAGCTGCTTCTCTGCCTTCAGGACAGTTTCTGGGAGGATAAAATTGAGACAAGGTTGCTGGTTCAGTCTTTCAGACTGCCACTGGTTAGATTGGCATTGACATGGAGTCACCTGAGTATGCATAGGTGCTTGCTCTGGAACAGGGCCAGGGACCAATTATAGAAGCAGAGACTGGCTTCACATGACAGTGGGGAGACACTGGCAGGGGACAACAAGAGCATCAGGAGCTTCTCCTATGAATTAAAAGCAGTGATCAGACACACACCCCTATAGTTTGGAGAACTAGGTATTGATATCCAGCCTGACAACAGCAAGCTGCTCCAGGAGCCCAGACTGTAGTTTCCTCTGCCACCTGCCATGAGAAGGGGATTGGTGGTGGTAGCCACTTCAGGAATGGTGATGTTCACTGGTATTTGCTACAATTTTCTAGCCTCTTCCTCCAACTCTTCCTTAGAGGCTGCTTCACAGTGTTACACCAGACACCAGAGTTTCAAAATAATTGGTTCTCATGCTTCATACCAGTTCACTTATTGTTTTCATGGAAGGAATTATACCTGAGCTCCCTACTTCTCCATGTTCCCACAATCCATCTCCAGGGCGTAGCTTGAGATGATTTTTTAAAAACTGAAAATTTATAAGACGCAGTTAAGAAATTCTAAGAGGGATATTTAGGGAACTAAATGCTTACATTAAAAAAGAAAACTGAAAAATCAATTTACCTTCATAACTAAAGAAATTAGAACAGGAAGAGTAAATCACATGCAGAGGTAGCAGAAGGAATGAAAGAGTAAATATTAGAGCAGAGGTAAATGAAATAGAGGATAGAAGAGCAATAGTGAACATCAACAAAACCAGAAGTTGTTTTTTTAAAGTGTAATAAAATTGACAAACCTTTAGCCAAATGACAAAGAAAAAGAGAGAGGAAACAAACAACTAAAACCAAGAATGAATGTGGGGACATTGCTAACAAACTTACAGAATTAAAATGCATTATAAGAGGATACTGTCAACATTATATAGCAGCAATTTAGGGAACCTGGATGAAATGTACAAATTTGTTAAAACACACAAATGATCTAATGTGATGCAAAGAAACAGAAAATCTCCACAGACCTACTACATGTAAAGAGAATAAATCTGTAATTAAACACCTCTCAACAAAGAAAAATTCATACAGAATGGTTTCAGGTTGAACTCTGCCAAATATTTAAAGAAGATTTAACACTGATCCTTCTCAAACTCTTCTAAAACAGAAGAATAAGGATATTTCCTAACTCAATCCATGAGACCAGCATCATCCTGATCACAAAGCCAGAAGATAGAACAAGAAAAGAAAATTACAGACAAATATCCCTTATGAATATGGATGCAAACCTCATCAATAAAATACTGGCAAATTAAATATAAGAGAATATTAAAATAAGCTTATTCAATGACTAAGTGGAAATTATTTCAGGAATGGAAGGATGAGCCATCATAAGGAAATCAATCAGGGTGAAACACAACATTAATAGAATTGAGGAAAAAAATAGCATATGATCTTCACAATTGATGCTGAATTGACATTTGACAAAATCCTCAATCCTTACATGAATTACAAAAACACAGAAAGAATAGTTCTTGGAGACTTCTGGGAAGATGGTGAAATAGAATAGGCCAAGTTCACCCCTACTCTAAAAAACAGCTAGAGAAGTGATAGAAAAAGGACCAGGATAGTGACTCCAGGGTGCAAATGAACTGAGAGAGTGTACTACATCACATAAGGAGGTCCAGGATGAAAAAGCTGAGGAATTGAGACAGAGGAAACCAGAGATCATCCAGGTAGTGCAAAGTTCCTAATGTGTCCATTTCCAAACAGAGGCCTGGAGACCTCAGGAGTGCAGACAGGGAGGGAGGCAACTAAGAAGTCAGTCAAGCTGCACTCCTTGAATGTACCACACCCATGCACTTCCCCATGTCTCACCTGCCCCTGCACCCAAGCACTAGCTCCCTGTCTCCTTGGCCCCTGCATGTCACCCCTTCAGCCCCAGGCACACATGCACTCCCACCCTGAACCTCATGTGCCCCAAGCATCCTCACATCAGAGTCTCACACCCCTGGAATGCATGCATGCATGCCCCACCCCCCATCCCATGCCATGCCCGCCCATCTCCCACCATGATGCACACACCTGCCCCTTGCTTCCTCACTCATGCTTGTGCCACACCACCAACATCCTGATTCACCACTTCAGTACCCCTGCCCCTACACATGCATGTGTCCACATCTAACCAGCTGCACTCCAGCCTCCATACCCCAAACCCCATGCCATGATCCTCACAATCCCTGCACTCCACTTGCACACTTGTGCCCTGTCTGGACACATGCCCAAATGCAACCATGCACTGTCCTCCCACTCCTTGCACCTTGCATCCATGTGCACTGCCCCCCATGCCTTGTGCATCTGCACAGCCCCTCAGTCTGCCTCCCACCATGTCTGTCTCTGTGTTCTCCATGCCACATCCTGCCTATGCAGTCTGCCCCCACAGCCCCCATGCGGTATCCACAAACTCCACACCCCATACCCCGTGCTTCTGGGTATCAGCATAACATCCCTATTCCATACCTAGCCCTACACCACTCCATGCCTCTGCATTGCTGTACCTCTCCTTACTCCCCACCCCACAAATACAGAACCTTAGACTACTAAGAGAAAACAACTTCCAAAGTAACCCTATCAAGATAATTAGATATCTTGAAGGCAGTGGAAAATCATAAAGCATTTGAAGATACAGACAGATATAACCCAACCTAATGACCAAATTAAAAGCCTGGAGGAGAATCAGACTTTGGAACAACTAATCAAAGATTTTTATACAACTTCACCAAAAAAATTCAATGAGTTGGTTAATGACATAAAGGAGATCAAGAAGACACCAGAAGAGAATAAAGAAGGATTGAAACAATAAATAGAACAGTAGCAATATCACAGACATGAAAGATACTGCAGAGCAAATAAAAATATACATGAGACACACAACAACAGATTTGAAGAAGCAGAAGAAAGAATAAGCAAACTAGAGGACAGGACAATTGATTTTGAAGGCAAAAAAGAACAAAATGGAAAAAAAAGATGGAAAAATTTGAATGTATCTCAGGAAAATGATGGACAATAGGAAGCATACAAATATAAGTATAATCAAATTGTCCTTCAAAAGTGAGTTAGAAAGAAAAACGTTCACAGACAAACAAAAACAATTTCAACAAGAGACTGGTCCTAAAAGAAATACTAAAGGGAGGGCTGATAGCTGAAAAAAAATACAGGAGATGGAGATCAGTGGGGCAGGGGGGCAGGGAGGGCACAGAATTGGAGAGTACCAGTAAAGTAACTTAAATAATAAAAAGAGAAAGAGGGAAAAGAATATATAGATCTGACAAACAAAATCCAAAAGATGAGATGGTAGATTCAAGAAATGCCTTTACAGAAATAACTTTGAATGTTAAGAGCTAAACTCACCAATTAAAAGATACATATTGACAGAGTGGATTAATAAATATAATAAATCTTTATGCTACTTACAAGAGACTCATCTTAGGCCCAAGGATACAAATAGATTGAAAGCGAAAGGATGGAAAAAGATATTCCATGCAAGCTATAAGCAAAGGAAAGCAGGAGTAGCTATACTAAAATCAGACAGAATAGACTTAAAATGTAAAGAAGCCACAAAGGACAAAGAAGGACTGTACATATTAATAAAAGGGACAATTCACCAAGAAGAAATAGCATCATAAATGTTTATGCTCACAATTAAGAAGCTCCAAAGTATGAGGCAAACATTGGCAAAACTGAAGGGAGCCATAGATGTTCCAAATAATAGTAGGAGACTTCAATACACTGCTATTCTCTATAGATAGAACAATCAGACAGAGGATCAGCAAGGAAATAGAGAACTTAAACAACTTGATAAATGAATTAGACTTAACAGATAAATATCTGTTATATATATCATTACACCCCAAAACACCAGGATATACATTCTTCACTAATATTCATGGAACATATTCCAGGATAGATCACATACTGGGTACAAAAAAGGTCTTTATAAATGTACAAAGATTTAAATAATTCAAAACACTTTCTCTGATCACAGTCGAATGAGGATGGAAATAAATAACCAACAATAAGCCACAACTTTTACAGATATATGGAGATTAAATAACACAATCTTAACCAACCAGTGGGTTAAATGATAAATTGCTAGAGAAATTGGTAACTATCTGGAGACAAATGAAAATGAGAATACAACATATCAGAACTTATGGGATGCATTAAAGGCAGTTCTGAGAGGGAAGTTTATTGCCCTAAATGCCTATGTTAAAAAAGAAGAAAGTGTAAAAATTGAGGACTTAATTGCCCACTTGAAGGAACTTGAGAAAGAATGGTAAACTAACCACAAAGCAAATAGACATTGAGAAATAACAAAGATTAAAGCAGAATTAAATGAAATGGGGACAAAAGAGCAAAAAAAAGAATCAAAATAACCAAAGTTGTTTTTTTTTTAAAATCAATAAAATCTATGGACCCTAGCTAAACTGACAAAGGAAAGAGAGAGGATGCAAGTAAACAAAATAAAAGATGAAAGTGGGGTTGTTGCATCAAACCTTGAAGATATAAAATAAGAAAACTCATAAGAGGATACTATGAACAACTATACCCCAACAAACTAGACAACTTAGATGAAATGGACAAATTCCTAGGAACATACAAACAAGCTACACTGACTCAAGAAGAAATAGAAAATCTCAACAAACCAATCACAAGTAAAGAAATTCAATCAGTCATCAAATATCTTCCTACAAAAACAGACCAAGGCCAGATGACTTCACAATGGAATTTTATCAAACATTCCAAAAGAACTAACACCAATTCTGCTCAAACTCTTCCAATAAATTAAGGAAAAAGAAATGCTACTTAAATCATTTAATGAAGTTAATATCACTCTAACATAAAAACTGTGTAAAGACATTGTAAGAAAGGAAAACTAGTTCAATCTCTCTAATAAATACAGATGCAAAAATTCTCAATAAAGTACTTGCAAATCAAATCCAATGACACCTTAAAAAAATTATACAGCATGACCAAGTGGGGTTAAAACCAGGAATGCAAGGGTGGTTCAACAGAAGAAAATCAATCAATGTAATACAACACATGAACAGACTGAAAGGGAAAAATCGCATAATTATCTTTATTGATGCTGAAAAAACAGTCAACAAAATTCAATATCCTTTAGTGATAAAAACACTTCAAAAAGTAGGAATCAAAGGAAACTTCCTCAACACAATAAAAGGCATATATGAAAAACCCATAACCAGCATTGAACTCCATAGTGAGAGACTGAAAGCCATTCTCCTAAGATCAGGAATTAGAGAAAGGTGCCCACTGTCACCACTGTTATTCAACATTGTGCTAGAAGTTCTAGCTAGAGCAATCAAGCAGATAAAAGGAAGAAGTAAAACTTTACTTACTTGCAGAAGGCATGATACTATCCTTGCAAACTACTAAGAAATCTATGACAAAGCTTCTTGAGTTAATAGGCAAACTCAGCAAAATGGTAGGACACAAGATTATGTGCAAAAATCAGTAATGTTCCTATATACAAGAAATGTCCTAATGGAGGAGACAATTAGGAAAAAATTGATTCAAAAGAGCAACTAAAAGAATTGAGTATCTAGGAATAAACTTAACTGGGGATGTAAAGGACCTGTACCCAGAAAACTACATAACATTGCTAAAAGAAATAACAGAAGATCTAAATAGGTGGAAAGACATTCCCTGCTCATGGACAGGAAGATTAAATGCAGTTAAGATGTCAGTTCTTCCCAACTTGATCTACAGATTCAATGAAATAGCAATCAAAATTCCAATGAACAAATTTGAAGAATTGGAAAAAGCTAGTTATTAAATTCATTTGGAAGGGAGAGAGACCTCAAATAGCTAGACATATCCTTAAAAAGAAAATTAAAGTGGAAGGATTAACACTTCCTGATTTTAAAACTTATTATAAAGCCACAGTGGTAAAAACAGCAAGGTTCTGGCTCAAAGATAGAAGTATTGACCAATGGAATTGAATTGAGAGTGTGGTAGTAGACTACCAAATCTATGGCCAACTGATCTTTGACAAGGCCCCCAAATCCAAAGAACTGGGACAAAATAACAATCAAAATTCCAATGAATGGGCATGGGAAAACTGAATATCAATAGCCAGAAGAATGAAAAAGGAACTCTACCTTACACACTATACAAAAATTGAATCAGAGTGGATCAAGGACCTAAATATAAGAACCAGTAACATAAAGCTCCTAAAAGAAAATGTAGGAAAAGATCATCAAGACCTAGTAATAGGAGGTAACTTCCTAAACTTTATACCCAAAGTACAAGCAACAAAATAAAAAGTAGACAAATGGGAACTCCTCACAATCAAATGCCTATGTGCCCCAAGACTTTGTCAAAAAGGTGAAGAGGAAGCCAACTCAATGGGAGAAAATATTTGAAAACCACTTTTTAGATAAATGTTTGATATCCTAGTTACATAAATAAATCATACAACTGAGTAACAAAAGGAAAAACAACCCAATTATAAAGTGGGCTATAGTTATGATTTCCAAAGAGCAAATACAAGTGGCTAAAAAGCACCTGAAGAGGTGCTCATTTTCATTAATTATAAGGGAAATGCAGAGCAAAGCTACAATGAGGTAATACCTCACATGTATAAGAATAGCTGCTAGTAAACAAACAGGAAACTACAAATGTTACTGGGAATGTGGAGAATTTCAGACACATATGCAGTGCTGGTGGGAATGTTTAATGGGACAACCTCTATGGAAGACAGTTTGGAGTTTTGTTACAAAACTGAAGATCGAGTTGTCCTATGACATGGCAATGCCACAACTAAGTATATATCCAGAACAGCTGAAAGCAGAAGCTTGAGGACATACACTCAGCGAAATAAGCCAGGCACAAAAGGATAGATACTATGTGATTTTGCTTTTATTACCTTGGTAAGGATAAATTTAAAGGCTTATAATACAGAATATCGGGGACCTAAAGATACACAGTTGCTAGAGATTCGTGAACAGTTAGCTAATGAGGTTGAACTTAAATGTAAGGGAATGGAAATAAGTAAAGGCAGTTCATTAGTGGGTCTGTAATTAATATTGTCATATTGAAGGTGAACATGATTGAAGGGTTGTATAGAGCCATGTATCCCACTGATTAACACTATACATGTAGACAAGTTCTTGCATGGACTACTTCAAAGATATGATCTTGTACAAAGAGTGTATGCTATTGGGCAAAGGGGGAAAGCTATTATTGCATGCTATGGGCTATGTTTCACAGGAGGACATCAACAATACCACAGCTATATGAAGGGTAAATAATGTGGGGGAGACATGAGTTAAAGGGAGGTTTGGACTTTCCATTTGGTGAGTGTGTGTTTATTGGTTATTTTTCTCTGGTAGCCATGAAAATTGTCTAAAATTGAGAGTGTTGATGATTCTGCCACTAAATGAGGATAAGGCATTACATGGACTGTTGATTTTAGCACAGTGGATGGAGGTGGCTGAAGGATACACTAACTGAGAAACAGAATGGCGAACTTTGGTGTATACACATGATTGAATATTCTGTGCTACAGAAAGGAACAAAGTAGGGAGTCATGCAATGTTGTGAATGAACCTGTGGGACATTATGTGATGCAAAATAAGCCATAAACAAAAGAGCAAATATTGTATGGTCTCATTTAGAAAATATTTATGATAAATATGGGGTCTAGATTGGAAGCTCTTATAATTGGCACATTTTCTCCAGAGGTGTAATTGTAACTTCTAGATTTTAAGAGGCTTTACTATATATTTATAACCTGGTATTTCTCTGGAACTTTGGGTATCTGTGTGACATGTAAGACTCAGCATAGAAGTTCTGCAGGTCTGAAAATCAGCATTGCCACATAGAACAACTGTTAAAGAAATTGAAAAAGAGATCAAGCTTCAATTGGAGATAAGATTGAAGCTATCAGGTCATGACTTAGATAAATACAAGGGTAAGGAGGACATTGTATTTTAGAACTTCACCTACTCTATGGTACCAAAGGAAGAGTAGTTTATTTTGTCCAAAACTTAAATTTTTGTTAGCACATAATCTAACTCAGCTTGTCTGGAGAGATCATTTAAACAACTCAAACACATGGAGCCTAGAATGGGAATGAGGGCTTGTAATTCTATATAGCTTTATTTAAGACCTGGATATATCCCAGAGTATGTTGGGCAGATAATTAAAAACTATTGGCCAAGTCCATTGAGGGATGGGAGAAAAAATATGGGACTATTAAACTTTACCACTGGGGAAACCCCTTATACTGTCTGAACTATTAGGGACTCCAAAGTCAAATGGCCATGCCCTTAATCTTGAGGCTTGCTCTTGTGGAGCTTATTTATGTACTGGAGAAGGTAAGCCTACCTATAATTATGCCTAAGAGATACTTTCCAAGGACCTCTTTTATTGCTCAGATGTGGACTCTCTCTCTCTAAGTCTGCATTATTTTGCAAGCTGCCAGAATGTGATATACCAGAACTGGCATGGCTTTTAAAAAGGGAAATTTAATAAATTACAAGTTTACAGTTCTAAGATGATGAAAATGTCCAAACTAAGGCATCTGGGGAAAATACCTTAATTCAAGGAAGGCTGGTGAGTCAGGAACACTTCTGTCAGCTGGGTAGTCATGTGGCTGACATCTGCTGGTCCCTTGCTCCTGGCCTGCCTCATTGCTTTCAGCCTCTGTTCCTATGGAGGAACTTTGTCTCTTGACTTCCTTGCACTCTCTCCAGGTTCTGCCTTGCTTAGAATCCCATGATGAATTCTGCTGGACTCCAAGCATCTCCACACATGTCTCTGTTCTCTGAAGCAACTGTTCTCCAAGCATCTACATCTTCTTTCTCGGTCATTTCTGAGGCGTCTCTTATTTCTGCAGTCTATATCTTTTCTGAGTTCTTTCCAAAATATTTCCTCTTTTAAAGGACTCTAGTAAACTAATTAAGACCCACTGGAATGTGTGGAGTCACATCTCCATCTAATCACAAGATCACACCCACAATTGGTTGTGTCACATCTCCATGGAGATAATCTAATCAAAACTTTCCATCCTACAGTTTCGATTTAGGATTAAAAGAAATGGATGCCTCCACATGACTGATTCAGAAATAAAATATGTCCTTTCTGGAGTATTTGATATTTTCAAACTGGCACAAAGCTCAATTCTGCAAGTGAAATAATTACCCTCCCCTCTACATGGACATGACATCTAGGGATAAAATTCTCCCTAGCAATGTGGGACATGAGTCCCAGGGATAAACCTGGTCCTGACACTGTGGGGTCAACAATAACTTCCTAGCAAAAATGTGGAAAAGAAAGGTAACATAAAGTATCAATGGCTGAGAGAGTTCAAATAGAGTTGAGAGACTACTCTGGAAGCTACTCTTATGAAAGCTTCCACTAGACATTGCTACTTATGATTTTACCAAACCCCAACCAAACCATTCCTCCCAACCCTAAAGAACCCAGGGCCTTACCAGAGATTCTACAAAGTTCCATGCATTATGATTACTTTCCAGAAGCCTATAATCTCCGGATGTGTTCCTAGGCCAGATAAGTCCTAGAATCCAGAGGGGTCAGCCTCTAATGAACATCAACTAATTCTATCCCCCTGTCTTATATTATCAACAGCCCTTTCCAACATGAAAAAGTTAGAATGGGCACCATGTAAGTTCCTCTAAAGATTGGGAGAAAGATCAAAGGGGAAGGTGGGGTTATAATAAAGCAAAGAAAATTAACAGATAAGTGTGATTGCTGAATCATTATATTGATATATCTTTTAGTTTCCAGTCTTAGGGCAGCTAGAAGTAAAAACCTAAAATTGAGGAATTGTAATGCAGCTCTTAAATCTGCTCTACAGCTAATTGTTGTGGTGTTCTTTGAAATTTATTACGTTTTTGCATATATATTATTTTTCATAATAAAAAATAGATTTTAAAAAGGAAAAGAATCAAATGTAAAACAAAGAACTATTAAATAGTTTTGTAGTGGGTTTGTGCTTCTGTAACAATGTGCCACAAACTAGGTGGCTTAAAACAGCAGAAATTTATTGTTTCACAGTTCTGGAGGAGGAATAATAGTCTGAATTAAGTTGTAAGCAGGGTCATCCTTCCCCTAAAGTTGTTGGGTTCTGATAATGACTTGCTGGTCATTTCTGATGTTCTTTGGATTGTGGCATGACTCAAACTCAATACATGGCTGTATTCTGTCTATGTGTGTCTGTGTCCAAATGTCCTCTCTTTATAAGAACACCAGTCATATTGGATTAGGGCTTACGGTATTCATTTGGGCTCAACTCAGCTAATAATGTCTTGAAAGATCCTATTTCCAAATACCATGCCATTCATTAGACTAGGAGTTTGGACATGAACAAACCTTTTTGGGGGACACATTGAAACCATAACATACAGTATACTTAAAGGTATGAATTCCATATATTTGTCTAATTGTGGATTTCACATAGCAAAGCAAGCACAGGATCAAAGAAATGAAGATGAATACTGAATCGCTGAGAGAAAAGCAAAAGCACATAAAATGTATGTCAGAGTGAAATGTGAAAATGTGTAACAATTGTGTAATTGAAATGCCAAGATAGAAGAGAGATACAAGGATGAAGAAACATTCAAAGAGATAGTCTATAAGAATTTTCCACAGTGAGAAGACAGCAATTCAAGAAACCCTAGATTCCCAGTGAAACAATTGTTCAGTTGGCAAAAATTATAAACTGACCATTACAACTTCTGGAAATTGCCCTAATATCATACAGCAGATGAAGAAACATTTATTCAAAAACAAGTTTATAAAGCTTGCTAAGAACAGTCAAAACCTGTGGCACTAGAGCAATGAATTTCTCCTTTCATGGCCCCTTTACTCAATCTAATGGAAACTCTACTTTGGGTGGCTCCCTCGCACCGAAGCTCCTAATATAGAGCTACAGATTCATCCTTACATGGGGGTATATATTTGGCATTTCTCATCCACCACCCAACTCTGTGCTGGAGAAAATCTATTCCAGACAGATGCAGCTGAGTGAGGGGTTCACTTACCTTACTCAGCCCCACTCATATGGCAGAAGATCTATTCTGGACACGGCAGGCTAAGAATACTAGGCCATAATTTCTTATAGATGAGCTCACTCATAGGTGGACTCCACACTGTGAGGGGCAAACTGAGGAGACTATGGGCCACCAACCTCATCTGGCACCCCAATCATAAGTAAGCACTGTCACTCCATGAACAGTGCTCCCAGCTGTAGTGCAGTGGAACAGCATTTCTGCCTTTGGGAAGAACCAGGCCATAAGAACAGAGAGCTCCATATCTCTCTGTAAGGGGAGAGACTTTGTTTGGAAAAGAGTGTGAGAAGTTCATGCTTGTATTAATTTCCCAGGGTTACAGCCTGGATTTTTTAGGATTGACATAGTAAAATAATGCAAACTTGGCACCTTAAAACAACATAAATGTATGCTTTCACAGTTATCAAAGCTATGACTCTAAAGTTAAAGGGTCAGTATGGCCCCACTCTTTCTGAAGGATCAAGTTGTGGAAAGTTTCTCTAACTCTTCCTAACTTCTGGTGGTCCTTAGCATTTCCATGGTTGGTAACAGCATAATTCTAGTCTCTGCCTTCAGATTCACATGGACTTCTTCCCTCTGTGTCTCTGTCTCTGCATCTCCTACTCTTCATATATGGGTACTGGTCATATTAGATTAGGCAACCCTAATTTAGTATGACATCATCTTAACTTGATTAGTTCTACAAAAACCCTATATTCAAATAAGGTCACATTAACCAGTACCAGCATTTAGGACTGCAGCATAGTTTTTAGGGAGACACAGTTCAATCCACAATGATGCCTAAGGGCATTGTGGGATGCACTGGAGATCTTGAAAGTGAACAAATGAAGAGGAAGTTGTGGGTGGGCCATGGTGGCTCAGCAGGTGAGAATGCTTGCCTGCCATGCCCGAGGACCCAGGTTCAATTCCTGGTGCCTGCCCATGTTTAAAAAAAAAAGAGGAAGTTGTTAGCTCCATGATACTAATCACATTTGCAAAGGAAGGAACAGCTAGATATTTAATAGAGAGAAAAAGTGAATGACAGTTGAAAATAGTTCTCTTAGGGGGTGGGCCATGGTGGCTCAGCAGGCAGCATTCTCACCTGCCATGATGGAGACCTAGGTTCAATTCCCAGTGGCTGCCCATATGAAAAAAAATGTTCTCCTGGAGATATAGGGAGTCCCATAGCCTGGCCAATCCTTCCCCTTCAGAAGGCCTTGATTTTAATTGGATAAAACTGTGAAACAAAGAAGGCCATACAGGCATTCTCAAAACCAATGGGACAGTCATCTAGCAATTAGTGGAGGCTAACCAATGGGTGCTATATCAATACAGGTAGACCACCAAGAAGCTTAACATGATATAAGGGAATGACATAGACAAAGAGATACCAGAGAAACTCAAAGTCATATCTGGGTGGTCAGGGAGACTGCCCATACACCTAATGCTGTGCCCACCAAGAAGTGACATCAGAAGCTAAAAGCTGTGTGGAAAACAGATGCCATCAAAGTAGTTCAGCCAAGCCACCGAGAAAATAAACAAGTAGTTAATATCATGATGTTAAGCTGGCTGATCAAGAGTGGAGGATGTCTATTCCAAAGGGAGTAGAGAGGACATTCACTCAAACTCCTGTAAATAATAACAGGGAATTCCTAAGGTCTCTGCTTAGCATAAGCCAAAGAAAAGAAGCAGACTTCTCAACTATGGTTCCTTGCAGGCTCAGAAAAGATGAAGAGAGTCCTACATTTCCAAATTGCCTCAGGTTGACCTGCATGATAGGAGGGCTAATCTCTGAAGGACACTTGACAATGGATCAAAGCAGCATAAAGAAATAAAGACTTCCAGTAAAGGTAACCATATAGCTAATTATAAATACTAGCACTATTGTACTGTATTGTTTATTATGTGGCTCCTTTCTTGCTTAATACAGGTGATAAAATGCATATACACAAAATGTATGATAAATTGACAGTTTTGAATGTGCACTATACAAAGATATCATTTGTGACAAGTGCATAAGAAAGGTGGGGGGAGAGAGGGGTATAAGAATAGTGTATGTGTATGCTATTGAAGATATTTTAGTGTTTTAATTACATAGCGTGCTCAAGAAAATACCATGAAATGAGTTAAACAATGGGGATTTACTATATTATGGTTTTGAGGCTAAAAGAAATTCCAGATCAAGGTGCATCATTAAGGTAATTCTTTTTCCCAAAGACTGGCACTCTGGGGCTGGCTACCAGTGACCATTGGTTCCTTTGTCACATGGCAAGACACATAGCAGCACTTCCAGGTTCCACTCATGTAGCTTTGTACTCCCTGTAGCTTTCTCTCTCCACTTCCTGTGGCTTTGTCTCTATCTGAATTCTACTCTGCTGCTAAAAGAATCCACTAATAGGATTAAGACCTATCCTGACTGATGTGGTCCACACCTTAACTGAAATAACTTCATCAAAAAGCCCTACTTACAATAGATTCACCCACACAGGAATGGATTAAATTTAAGAGCCTGATTTTCTGGTCTACAGCTTCAAACTACCATATTCCACCTTGCGGACCCCCAAAAATATGTTCTTTCTATATGCAAACACATTCATTCTAGCACAATATCCCAAAAACCTAAGTCCTTTCAAAACAATGTTAAATTCAAAATATCATCTGTGCCAGTTTGAAAAGGTTTATATACCTTAGAAAAGCCATGTTTTTATCCTAATCAGTGTTGTGGAGCAATGGTTTCTTCTAATCCCTATTCAGTACCGTATGTTGGCAACTTTAATTAGCTTATCTCCATGGAGATGTGACTCAATCAAATGTGGGTATTAAACTTGATAAAAGTGGGTCTTGATTGGTTTTACTGGAATCGTTGAAAAGAAGAAACACTTTGGGAAAAGCTAGAGAACAATAAGAGAGAAAGCCATGAGGTCTGAGAGAGCAGAGAAAATCACAGACACGAGAAGCAGAGTCCACCAGCCAGTGGCTTTTGGAGATGAAGAAGGAAAATGCCTCCTGGGGAACTTCATGAAGTGGGAAACCTGGAGAAGAAGCTAATAGATGATGCCATCTTTGCCATGTGACTTCTCAGATGAGAGGGAAACCTTGACCATGTTCACAACGTGGCTTCCCATTTAAGAAAGAATCCCTGAACTCATTAGCCTTCTTGAACCAAAGTATCTTTGCATGCATGCCTTATATTGGACATTTCTATAGACTTGCTTTAATTGAGACATTTTCATGGCCTTAGAACTGTAAACTTGTAACTTATTAAATTCCCCCTTTTAAAAGCCATTCCATTTCTGGTATATTGTATTCTGGCAGCTAGCAAACTAGAACATCATCAAAGTTGGCATTTGATGTGGTCTAGCTCAAAGCACAATTTACCTCCATTTGTACACCTACAAACCTAGAGAATGAGTATCTGCTTCTGATATACAATGGAGGGACAGAAATAAGATAAACATTCTATTTCCACAGGGAGAAATTAGAAAGAAAATAGGTGTCATGTGTCTCAAACAGTTCCAAAACGTAGAAGGGCATGCTCCATAAGATTCAAGATTTGAGAATCATCTATGGAATGATGTTTTGTCTTCTGGGTCTGATGTAGTGGCAACTATACCCCTTTCAAGCATTTGTACAACAGCCATATTCCTCCCAAACACTGGGGTGAAATTACCACTATCTCCAAGCACCCAGAATGATGGCCAGGCTCTCTGCAAATACTGAGTCACTGGGGTGGTGGCTGTATTCTCTAAAATCCCCAGATCACAGACTCCACCCTCTCTTAGAACTGAGGTGATAACACTCTTACTGAACAATGGGGTTGCAGGCTTGTCCTCTCCAAGTGCTGGGGCAGACTTACCTTTTCCACACACATTGGTGGGCCCACTCTCTTGGTTTCAGATGTCTTTGGTTCAGACCTCAGTTTCCATTTTTCTGCATTTGAAGTGAGTTTTCCCTCAATTTATCTCTTCTCTGTTCCTTTTAGTCCTTGCTGGCAGTGGTTCTGTTCATATAAATTATGCAAAAATGTGTAAGTTTTGCATGTATTTCACAGGTGTCCAAACCTGCAGACCAAAGAACTTTCCACAGACCCTTCCTGGATAACTGCTTTTCCAATACTGACTTCCACATAAATTGTTGATTGGTTCCACATTCCATTAGACCCTCAAATGTAGAACTATATTCTGGGGATTCCAAACCATGAATTTCTGGTTTCTTTGTGTTCAGGAGTTCATTTATCAGGTTATACCTTTCCTCTTTCATTTTACTATAAGCTGCAATGAGAAACAAGGCTGCACTTCCCACACTTAGCTTGGAGATCTCCTCAGCTAAATGTCCAATTTGATCACTATAACTTCTATCTTCCATCTGATATCAGAACTCAATTTCACCAAATTCTCTGTCATTTTAAGACATGGATCACCTTTCCTACAGTTTCCAATAACACATTTATTTTTCCTTCTAAGGCCACATTGGAAGTACTCTTTCTACCAACAGTCTCTTTAGAACAATCTATGCCTTTTCAATCAGAGACATCACAATTATTCCAGCCTCTACCCATTTTCCAACTTCAAATGCATTTCCACATTTTTGGTTTTGGCCACAGCAGCACCCCACTTTTCCAGTGCAAAAATATGTTGCAGTTACCTAAACTGATCAAGCAAATACCATAAAATGTGGTGGCTTAAAGAAAGAGAATTTATTAGCTTATGGTTTTGAGGCTAAAAGAAAGTCCAAATCAAGGCATTATCAAGGTAATGCTTTCTTCCAAAGAACAGCATTTGGGACTGGCTGCTGCTGATTCTTGATTCCTCTGTCATGTAACAATGCACATGTGATGTTGTGTCTCCTTGTCTCTGCATTCTATTTAAGGTTCTCTTGATGTAGCTTCTTGTTTCCTGTAGCTCTCTCTAACTCCCCATGGATTTCACTCTTTTATCTGAATTTCACTCCACTTGAAAAGGACTCTGATAATAGGGTTAAGACCCACCCTGATTGAGGTGGAGCACCCCTTTCTAACTGAAGTAACCTCACCAAAAAGTCCTATTTATGATGGATTGACAACCAGAGGAATGGAGTAGACTTTAGAACATCTTTTTCAGGTATACATACAGCTTCAAACCACCACAGTTGATATCAAATAAAATGTGATTATTATAGATTTAATGTTAAACTTTAACCCAATGGTAACCACAAGGAAAATACATGAAAAACAAATTTAGAAAGAAGTGAGAAGGTTCAGAATAGTACCATAGAAAAAGCCAAATGAGTATGGAGATACAATTAACAGAAGAACTGAACATCAGAAAGGTTATGACTTACAAACACAAAATAGTAAAATGGCAAAAGAAAGTGCCACATTATCAATAGTTACTTTAAGTGTAAATGGATTAAAATCCATAGTCAAAAGGCAGAGATTGGCTGAGTGGATAAAAAATCATGACCTAACTATACTGTTTAAAAGAAATTCACTTTAAATTCAAGGACATGATAGGCTGAAAGTGAAAAGATGGGGAAAAATACAATGAAAGTTGTAACAATAAAAGAGCTTACATAGGTATGATAACATTGCTTGAAATGGATTTTAAGGCAAAACTATTCCAAAGGACAAAGGGATCACTATATACTGATAAAGGGGTCAATTCCACAAAAAGATGTACTATTTAAAAAAATATATATGAACTTAACAGCAGAACCCCCAAATATATGAAGGAATTATTGATGGATTTAAAAGAAGAAATAAACAACTTTATCTTAACAGTAGGAGATTTCAATATGCAACTTTTGATAATGGATAGAACATCTAGACAGAACATCAGTAAGAAAATACAATACTTGAAAAGTATTCTATGAGAGCTATGCCTAACAAACCTATATAAAGCAATTTATGCAACAGCAACAGAAAACACATCCTTCTCTAGAACACATAGCTCCAGAATAGACTGTATGTTAAGTCAAAAACAAGCCTCAGTAAATTAAAAAATACTGAAATTATACAATGTATATTTTCCAATCATAACGCAATGAAGCTAGAAGGTAACAATAAAGGGAGAAATGTAAAATTCACAAATACATGGAAATTAAACAATGTACCCTTAAAAATATCTTTATTTAAGAAAACAAATGATACACCTGGAGCCAAAAACAAATATCTTAGTTAGCTTAACCATAGGCATATTTAAATAAAGTATCCATATAATCATTGTAAAACCTGGGTTGTGCAGTGTTTCATAAACCAATTTAAAATTCAGGCAATAATGAAAAAAATCTACAAATTCAGATAACAAAGTTCTTAAATTCTAAATATTAAATGCTAGCTTAAATACCACTTAATCAGCTGTCAAAACAGTGAATGTTCTCAAAATATCAAATGGAAAGTTTTTACAAATATCTGCATTGCTAGGGTAATAATCTATGTTGCAAAACATATTTCTTATTCCAGGAAAATATGAAGATACAAATATTTTTCAATTACCACATGAAAATCTTAGCCACCTAAAATGGATTTCTTAGTTATCTTATCCATAGGTATATTTTTTAAAAATCTAAGTAATCATTGTAAAGCCTGTTTGTGCAATATATTTCATAAAACAATTTAAAATTAAAACAAGGAAGGAAAAAATCTATAGATACAGATATCAGATTTTCTGAAATTCTAAATTTTTAACACTCTTAAATACCATTTGATTATCTATCAAAACTGTGTTCATTCTTAAAATAACAAGTAAAAAGTTATTACAAATATCAACTTTGCTACAGTAGCAAGCTACAGTAGCTTAAATATTTTCAAGTTTTTGATTTCAGGAATTTATTTTATCTAATATTACTATAGTTGACTATAGTTTTTTAAAACATTTTTTGTTCAAAATATAACATATATATTCAAAGAAGAGGGAAAAAAGCAATAATTTTCAAAGCACTCTTTAACAAGCAGCTGCAGAACAGATCCCAGAGTTTGTCATGGGCTACCATTCTCATCATCTCAGGTTTTTCCTTTTAAGTACTCCAAAACACTGGAGGCCTTACCAGTGTCATACAGTATCTGTCCTTTTGTGTCTCACTTATTTCACTCAGCATTATGTCCTGAAAGTTCATCCGCATTGTCATATGTTTCAGGATATCATTTTGTTTAAATGGTGCATAATATTCCAGCATATGTATACATTACATTTTGTTTATCCATTCTTCTGTTGATGGGCACCTGGATTGTTTCCATCTCTTGGCAATTGTGAATAGTGCTGCTATGAACATCAGTGTGAAAATGTCTGTTCATGTCACTGCCCTCAACAATTCTGGGTATATACCAAGTGTTGTTATTGCCAGGCCATAGGGCAACTCAATATTTAGTTTTCTGAGGAATTGCCAAACTGACTTCCACAGCAGTTGAGCCATTATACATTATGATCAGCAATGAATAAGTGTTCCAATTTCTTTGCATCTTCTCCAACATTTATAGTTTCCTCCTTGTTTAATAACAGCCATTCTTATAGGTGTGAGGTGATATCTCATTGTCACCTTAACTTGCATTGCCCTTATAGCTCTTCATGCTCTTTTTAGCCATCTGTATTTCAATTCAAAAAAGTGCCTATTAATTTCTTCTGTCCATTTTATAATTGGGCTGTTTATTCTTTTGTTGTTGAGCTGTAAAATTTCTTAATGTACACAGGATATCAAGCATTTATTCAATATGTGGTTTCCAAATATTTTCTTCCATTGAGTTGGCTGCCTTTTCACCTTTTAAACAAAGTTCTTTGAGACAGAGAAGCTCTTGATCTTAAGGAATTCCCATTTGTCTGTTTTTAATTTTTCAGCTTGTGCTTTAGGTGCAAAGTTTAAGAAGCTACCTATTACTAGAGCTTGAAAATATTTCCCTATATTTTCTTCTAGAAGTTTTATGGTACTGGTTTTTTACCTTTAAGTCTTTAATTCATTTTGAATTTTTTTTTGTATAGGGTGTAAGGTAGGGGTCCTGGTTCATTCTTTTGGCTATTAAAATCCAGTTCTCCCATGCCCATTTATTGAAAATACCATTCTGTCCCAGTTCAGTGGATTTGGGGGTCTTATCAAAGATCAAATATCCATAAATTTAGTGGTCAATCTCTGAATTCTTGATTCTATTGCACTGGTCGATACTTCTATCTTTGGGCCAGAACCATTCTATTTTGACCACTGCAGCTTTATATTCAGCTTTAAAGCCAGAAAGTGATAGTATTCCCACTTCACTCTTCTTTTTCATAGGTTATTATTATTATTATTTAGCTATTTAGTGTCTCTTTCCCATCCATACAATTTTTTATTATTTTTTGAACTTTTTTATTTATAATATAACATCTCTACAAAGCAAAGAGAGAATAAAAACACAATAATTTTCAAAGCACTCATCAACAAGTAGTTAGAGGACAGATACCAGAGTTTGTCATGTACTACCATGCCATCATCTCAGATTTTTCCTTCTAGCTGCTCCAGAATATAGAAGTGAGAAGGAATAAATATTTTTTATCATCACAATTGCTTTAAATTTTTTTTGTGAAAAATAATATATATATACAAAAAAGCAATAAATTTAAAAGGAAAGCACAATGATTAGTTGTAGAACAGATTTCAGAGTTTGGTATGGGTTATAATTCTATTATTTTAGGTTTCTACTTCTAGTTGTTCTAAGATGCTGGATACTAAAAGAAATATCAATTTAATGATTCAGCAATCATATTTTGTTTGTTAAACCCTACCTTCTCTGTATAGGTCCACCATCACATTTGATCTTTCTATCCCATCTTTAATGGAACTAGCTGATGTTCTGGAGAGGCTGGGGCCTTTAGGTTTCAGGACTTATTTGGTCCAGGGACCCATCTGGAGGTTTTAGGTTTCTGGAAAGATACCTAGTGTATAGAACATTTGTAGAATCTTATATATTCTCCTAGGTGTTCTTTACGATTGGATGGAATGGTTTTCATTGGGGGCTGCCAAGTTATGATAGATAGCAATTTCTAACTGAGGTTTGCATAAGAATGACCTCCAGAGTAGCCTCTCAATTATATTTGAACTCTCTCAGCTACAGATACCTTGTTACTTCTTTTCCCCATTTTGTTCACGATGCAATTGTTGATCTCATGCTGCCAGGGCCAGACTCATCCCTGGGAGTCATCCCCCATGCCACCAGGGAGTTTCAACCCTGGATGTCATGCCCCATGTAGGGAGGAGGGCAATGATTTCATTTACAGAGTTGGGCTTAGAGAGAGTGAGGCTACATCTGAGAAACAAAAGAGGTCCTCCAGAACCAACTCTTAGACATACCAATAGGTAGACTAAGAGTCTCTGGTACCTATATAAGCTTCACAAGAGCAAGCCTCAAGGTCAAGGGCTTGGCCTATTGACTTGGGTGTCCTTAATATTTGACCCAGTATCAGAGGAGTCTCTCAAGGTAATGTTTAATAGTTGCATATTTTTTTCTCCTATCCCTCAAAGGACTTTGCCAATGCTTTTAAATTATCTGCTTAATATATTCTAGGATGTACCAGGCATTACATTAAGCTATACAGGGTTAGAGGCCCTCATTCTTTTTCTGGGCCCCATGAGTTTCAATTGTCCAAATGAGCTAACCAGTCAGGTTGAGTTAGATTACCTGGTACAGAAAATTTTAGGTTCCAGACAAAATAAACCTTTCTCCCCTTGGATCTCAAAGAGTAGGTGCAGTTCTAAAATATAGACAATGTCTCCCTTATCCTGGTGTTCTGAAGTACCTTAATCCTGTCCCAATAAATTTCATTTTCATCTTTAAATATCAGGTTATAAATGTATAAAACAACCTCTCAAAAGCCAGAAATAATAATTACTGCTCCAGACTAAATGTGTGTGCTGTAAGAGCTTACAATCTAGACCACTGTTTTCTCATGAGCATTTTCTAAAGGAGACCATACAATTATTGTTCCTTGATTTCTGGCTTACTTTGCTTCATCAAATGTCCAATAGGTTCATTCACATTGTTGCATGCCTCACAACCTTGTTCCTTCTTGTAGCAGCACAATAATCAATCATATGTATACACCATCATTCACCAAGTTACTTCTCAGTAGGTGCATCCTTCAGCCACCTGCATTCACTAGGCATCATGTAAAATGCCCAAAGTCCACAATCCATCAATACCCTCAATTTTAGATAATTTCACTGTTCCTAAGAGAAAGATGATCAATAAACACACCCTTACCAAATAGGAAATCTAAACCTCCTCTTAACAATTGTCTCTCCTTCCATTATTTAACCCTGCTGTCGCTGAGGTACCTGCTGATGTTTTCCTATTAAACATAGCCCATAGCATGCAATAGCAGTTTTCCTCCTGTACCCTGGGATTAAACATTCCTTGTACATGAATCGTAACTTTGAAGTAGTTTTTGCAAGAACTTATTTGTATTCCTATTTATTTATTAATCAGTGGGACACACAAGTCTCTACAACCCCTTCCAATAATGTTCACCTTCAATATGGTAATGTTACTTACAGACCCCCTAGAGAATCACCTTCACTTCTTTCTATTCTCTTACATTAGAATTCAACCTCGTTAGCTAACCATTCATCATATCTAACTTCTATGTATCTCTAAATCTCCTATATTCTGTATTATAAGACTCCGGTTTTACCTTTACCATGGTCCCAAATAGACATATCTATTCTTTTGCATCTGGCTTGTTTCATTCTGCATTATGTCCTCAAGGGTCACCCATATTGTCATGTGTTTCAGGATGTCATTTCATCTTACTGCTGCATAATATCCCATCATATGTATATACCACATTTTGTTAATCCATTCTCTGTTTCCATTTTTTGGCAATTGTGAATAATGCTGTTATGAGCACTCGTGTGCAAATGTCTGTTTGTGTCATGGCTTTCAGCTCTTCTGAGTATATATCAAGCAGTGCTATTGCTGAGTCATGGCACAACACAATATTTAGTTTTCTAAGGAACTGCCAAACTGTCATCCATAGTTCCTGTACATTCCCATAAGTGGTGCATAAGGGTTCCAATTTCTCCACATTCTCTCCAACATTTGCAGTTTCCTATTTCTTTAATAGCCGCCATTCTTATAGGTGAGAGGTGATATCTCATTGTAGTCTTGATCTGCATTTCCTTTATAGCTTATGAAAATGAACATCTCTTCATGTGCTTTTGAGCCATCTGTATTTGTTCTTCAGAAAAATGCCTATTCATATCTTTAGCTCATTTTATGTTTGGGTTATTTGTTCTTTTGTTGCAGAGTAGTATGCTTTATTTATGTATACAGGATATCAAACCTTTGTCCAATGTGTGATTTCCAAATAATTTCTCCTATTGAGTTGGTTGTCTCTCCACCATTTTGACAAAGTGTTTTGATGTGCAGAAGCATTTGATTTTCAAAAGTTTCCATTTATCTATTTTTTCTTTTGTTGCTTGTGCTTTGGGTGTAAAGATTAGGAAGTTTCCTCCTAGTACTAGGTCTTGAAGATATTTCCCTACATTTTGTTCTAGAAGCTTTTATGGTGCTAATTCTTATATTCAAGTGTTTGATCCACCTTGAATTAATTTTTGCATAAGGTGTAAGGTAAGGGTCCTCCTTCATTCCTTTGGCTATTGATATCCAATTCTCCCATGCCCATTTATTGAAAAAACTATTCTGTCCCACTGAACTGGGACAAAATAAATCTGCTAACAATAGATTGGTAGTCTATGTCTGCACTCTTGATTCAATTCCATTGGTTAATACTTCTCTCTTTGTGCCAGTACCATGCTGTTTTGACCACTGTGGCTTTATAATAAGTTTTAAAGTCAGAAAGTGTTAATTCTCTCACTTCATTCTTCCTTTCCAGGATGCTTTTAGCTATTCGGGGTCTCTTGCCCTTCCAGATGAATTTGGTAACTATCTTTTCCAAGATTTCAAAGTAGGTTGTTGGTATTTTGATTGATACTGCATTGAATCTGTTGATCAATTTGGGTAGAATTGACATCTTAACTATATTTAACCTTCGAGCAGGATTGGTGTTCTTTTTGGAACATTTGATAAAAATTCCCCTGTGAAATCATCTGGCCCTGGGCTTTTTGTTGTAGGAAATTTTTTGTTGACTTGTTGGATCTCTTTACTTGTGATTGGTTTGTTGAGATCTTCTATTTTCTTCCTGAGTCAGTGTAGCTTATTTTTCCATTTCATCTAAGTTGTCTAGTTTGTTGGTGTATGGTTGGTCATAGTATCCTCTCATGATTTCTTTTATTTCTGTAGTGTCTGTTGTAATGCACCCCTTCTCATTTCTGATTCTGTTTATTTGCAAGCTCTCTCTTTTTTTTCTATGCCAGTCTGCTAGTGGCCCATCAATTTTATTAATTTTCTCAAAGAACCAACTTTTGATTTTATTGATTCTTTCTATTGTTCTTTTGTTTTCCCATTCATTTAACTCTGCTTTAATCTTTGTTATTTCTCTCCTTCCATCTGCTTTGGGTTTCATTTGCTATTCTTTTTCAAGTTCCTACAGGTGAGTAGTTAAGTCCCTGATTTTTGCCCTCCTTTGTTTTTTAATATATGAATTTAGGGCAACAAATCTCCCTTTCTGCACAGCCTTTGCCGTATCCCATATGTTCTGATGTTGTATTCTCATTTTCATTCATCTCCATATTGTAACTGATTTCTCTAGCAATTTCTTTGAACCACTGGCTGTTTAAGAGTGCATTATTTAATCTCCATATATTTGTGAAAGTTCTCATTCTTTGGTGGTTATTGATATCCATCTTCATTCCATTGTGATCAGAGAAAGGGCCTTGAATAACTTCAATATTTTTAAAGTTATAAAGACCTGTTTTGTGTTCCATCATATAATTTATCCTGGAGAATATACCATGAGCACTAGAGAAGAATATAAGTCCTGGTGTTTTGGTATATAGTGACTATATATGTCTGTTATGTCTAATTCATTTATCAAGTTGTTTAACTTCTCTATTTCCTTGTTGATCTTCTGTCTGATTGTTCTATCTATAGAGGAGAGTGGTGTACTGAAGTCTTCTACTATTATTGCTGAAGCATCTATTGCTTCCTTCAATTTTTCCAATATCTGTGTCATGTACTTTCGAACTCCTTGATTGGGAACATAAACACTTATGATTCCTATTGGTTCTTGGTTAATTGTCCCTTTTATTAATATACAGTGCCCTTCTTTGTCTCATGATGTTTTTACCTTTAAGGTCTATTTTGTCCAATAATGGTATAGCTGCTCCTACTTTCCTTTGGTTACAACTTCTGTAGAACATATTTTTCCATCCTTTCATTTTCAATCTATTTATACCCTTGGGTCTAAGATGACTCTCTTGTAAGCAGCATATAGCTGGATTATATTTCTTCATCCATCTGCCAATCTGTGTCTTTTAATTGGTACATTTAGTCAATAAACATTCAAAGTTATTACTGAAAAAGCATTTCTTGAGTCCGCCATCATATCTTTTGTATTTGATTTGTCAGAGTTTTATATGCTTTTCCCTCTTTCTCTTTTTATCCTTTCAGTTACCCTTACTTGTACTCTTCAATTCTGTGCCCTCCTCCAGATCCCCCTCTCCTGTCTTTTTCTATTTTTTTAACTGGTAGAACTCTCTTTATTATTTTTTGTAGGGCCAGTCTCTTGTTGACAAATTATTTCAAGATTTGTTTGTCTGTGAAAATTTTAATCTCTCCCTCAGTTCTGAAGGGCCATTTGGCTGGGTACAGAATTCTTGGCTGGAAGTCTTTCTCTTTCAGGATCTTAAATATATCATATTGCTGCCTTCTCACCTCCATAGTGCCAGCTGAGTAGTCTGAACTCAGTCTTATGTGGTTACCCTTGTATGTAGTAGGGTGTTTCTTCTTGCCACTTTCAGGATTTTCCTCTTCTCTTCAACATTTGACAGAATGATTAGTATATGTGTTGGGGAAGACCTATTTGGATTTATTCTATTTGAGCTTCTTTGGCTTGCATATTTATGTCCTTTATAAGGATTGGGAAGTTTTCCCCCCATTATATGTTCAACTAATCTTCCTGGCCCTTTACTCTTCTATTCTCCTTCTGGGACACCAGTGATTCTTATATTTGTGTGCTTTGTTTTGTCCATCACGTCCCTGAGGTCCAATTCAAATTTTTCCATCTTTTTTGCCATTTGCTGATTTGAGTGTTTAAAATCAGTTGTCCTGTCCTCTAGTTCACTTATTCATTTTTCTGCCTCTTCAAATCTGCTGTTGTGCATTTCTAGTATATTTTTATGTGGTCTACAGCATCTTTAATTTCTGTGATATCTGCTATTTTTTAAATTTATTCTTTCAAATTCTTCTTGATGCTTTTCTAATGTCTTCTTGATTTAGTAGAGTTATATGAATATCTTTGATTAGTTATCCCATTGTCTGTGTCTCTTCTGGTGTTTTCATTTGTTTTTAGGCTAAGCTATATCTCTCTGCATCATAATAATTTTAGTGATCTTCTGCTATCTTTGGGGGCATGTAAATATCTTGATTGGTTTACTTTTGAAGTTGATTTCCTTCTATAGTCTAAAGCCTTGTATTTCCAGGATGGACATGGAGCAAATGTAGGGCATGGGGCAGGGCACAACAGTGTGGTGATGCATTGCAGCACAGTTATAGGTGTAAGTTGAGGATGCTGGGCTGATACCTGTGAACATGGTCACCCAGATGCAGGGAGGATGTGAATGTGCAGGTGCATGAGTCTGGGGGGTGGGCCCTGGTTTGTACTGGACTATGGCATGGGAATCTTTGAGCACATGTGCAGAGCTCAGGGCAGCAGGTCAGTGTTGTGCCTGTATGGGCTGGGGGTGATGTGGCCTGGCTGCACAGGTCAGTGATTGCCCAGAGCTGGGGGACATGACAGAGACCAGCACATGTGCAGATCTGGGAGGGCTGTAAACCAATGTATATGTGTGCAGAGCTACAGGGTGGTGGGATGGTGTTACATGACTGAATGGGCTGGGCTGGGGCTGATGTAGCCTGGGAATGGAGGTAAGTGCCCTCAGCCTTTATGCACTGGCAGCCACCTGCAGGGGCCAGGGATGGGGAAGTAGGGCTGGGGAGGAGTGGGGCAAGACTGCATTTTTTGCAGGAGAGGTGTGTTGGGCTGGGGTAGGTGTGTGCATGCTTGGGATGGGGATGTGGGGCAAGTACACACAGGGGGTTGGTGGGGTGGGGATGCTTGGAGTGCAGGGAGGGGTCAGGTGATGGGTTTCAGGTGTGTGGTGTATGGGGTGGGTTGTGGGTCACAGGGCTGCACTAGTGAGAGTAACATGTTTAAGGATGGTGGCTTGGTTTATTTTCTAGTCCCTGTCTCCCCATCCATGCACAGCTGAGGGCTCTGGGCTTCTGCATTAAGCTGTTGCAGTATGCTGTTATTGTATCACCATTTGTTGAACTTTTGTTTGTTTGTTTGTTTTATTTTGGGGGAAGTGCATGGACAGGGAATCGAACCTAGATCTCCCACATGGCAGATGAGAATTCTACCGCTGAACTACCCTTGCACCCCTTCCAGCTAGTACTTCTAATACAACGTTGAATAATTGTGGTGACAGTGGGCTTCTTTGTCTCATTCCCCATCTCAAGGGGAATGCCTTCAATTTCTCACCATTAAGTATGATGCTGACTATGGGTTTTTCATATAAGCCTTTTAGGTATTGAGAAAGTTTCCTTTGATTCCTAACTTTTGAAGTGTTTTTATTAGGAAAAGATGCTGGATTTTATTGATTGCTTTTTCAACATCAATCAATATGATCATGTGATTTTTCCCTTTTGATTTGTTAATAGGCTGTATTACATTGATTGATTTTCTTATGTTGAACCAACCTTGCATTCCTGGTATGAATCCCACTTGGTCATGACATAATATGTTGTTGTGTACAATTTGCTAGTATTTTTACTTTAAAGAATTTTCACATCTATGTTCATTAGGGAGATTGGTCTGCAGTTCTCTTTGCATGTATCATCTTTATCCAATTTTGGTATTAGAGTGATGTTAGATTCATAAAATGAGATAGGTAGCATTCCTTTTTCCTCAATTTTTTTTTGCAAGAGTTTGATAAGGATCAGTGTTAGTTTTTTTTTAATGTTTGATAAAATTTTCCTGCAAAGCATCTGGTCCTGGTCTTTTTTTTTTTTTGAAAGATTTTTGATGACTGATTGGATTTCTTGATCTCTTTACATGTGATTGGTTTGTTAAGGGCTTCTATTTCTTCATGAATCAGTATAGGTAATTCATGTGTTTCTAAGAATTTGTCCATTTCATCTAAGTTGTCTAGTTTGTTGGTATATAGTTGCTCATAATATTATCTTATGATTTTTTAAATTTCTTCATGATCTGTAGTAATGACACTCCTCTCATTTCTGATTTTGCTTAGTTGTATCCTCTCTCTTTTTGTCTTTGTTAGTCTAGTTAGGGGACCATCAACTTTATTGATTTTCTCAAAGAACCAACTTTTAGTCTTGTTGATTCTTTCTATTGTTTTATTGTTCTCCAGCTTGTTTCTTTCTGCTTTAGTTTTTATTATTTATCTTCTTTTGTTTGCTTTGGGGTTCATTTGCTGCTCTTTCTCCTCTAAATTCTCCAAGTGAGCAGTTAAATCCTCAAGATTTGCTCGTTCTTATTTTTTAATATAGACATTGAGGGCAATAAGTTTCCCTCTCAGCACTGCCTTTGCCACATCCCATAGGTTTTGATATGTTGTATTCTCATTATCATTCATCCCCAGACAATTACTGATTTCTCTACCAATTTCTTCCTTGATCCACTGATTATTCAAGAGTGTGTTGTTTAATCTCCATATTTTTGTGAAAGCTCAGGTTCTTTGGTGATTATGAATTTCCAAGTTTATTCCATTGTGATCAGGGAAAGTGCTTTTGATAATTTCAATCTTATTTGAAAGATTGAAAAAGGGCTCAGTTTGTGTCCCAGCATATGATCTGCCCTGGAGAATGTTCCATGTGCACTAGAGAAGAATGCATATCTTGGTGCTTTGGGTGTAATGATCTATCTATGTCTATTATATCTAATTCATTTATCCCATTGTTTAGGTTCTCTATTTCCCTGTTCATCCTATCTCTGACTGCTCAATCTATAACTGAGAGTGGTGTATTGAAGTCTCCCACTATCGCTGTTGATATGTCTATAGCTCCCTTCAGGTGTTCCAATATGTGCCTCATGTACTTTGGCGCTCTTTGATTGAGTGCATACACACTTATGATTGTTATTTCTTCCTGGTGAATTGCCTCTTTCATTAATATGTAGTGTCCTTCTTTGTCTCTTATGATGCATTTGTATTTTTTGTTACAGCTTGCATAAATGATCTTCTTCAATCCTTTCACTTTCAATCTGTGTCCTTGAGTCTAAGATGCATCCCTTGTAAACAGCATATAGATGGATTATGTTTTTTGATCCATTCTGCCTGTCTGTGCCTTTTAATTAGTGAGTTTGGTTCATTACCATTCAAAATAATTACTGTAAAATCAGTTCTTGACTCTACCATCATTTTCTTTAGTATTTATTTTTTAGATCTCTATATTATTTTCCTTCTGTCTATCTTTTCCTTTAAATTATCTTTACTCATATTCTTCAATTCTGTGCCCTCCTTCAGACCTCTCTCTCCTGTCTTTTTTATCAGTTTGCAGGGCTCTCTATAGTCTTTTTGGTAGGGCTGGTCTCTTGTTGACTAGAAGAATGAAAGAGGACCCATATCTCACCAAATGCCAATTGTGGAATTAACAAATTCTGACTACGAAAAATAGGTCCCCAGCTCAGGTGAACCTGGTCAAAGCAGAGGTCGCTCATTTTTGCCCCAGTGCCAGGGGGGCAGGGCTGACAGAAAAAGAAAAAAAATAGAAGCAGAGGTTTTTGTGGCTGTGTTTCTATAAAGGCTTGACTGCCTTTGGATACAGCAGCAGGGCTTCTCAGGCTGCAATCGTCCCAGGCAGAGGCAGAAACAAGCTTGTTTGAGGGCTTGTTTGGAGCCTGTGCCTTCCTCAGGGGAGGTGTGAAGTCCAACTCAGGTGGAATCCCTCCCTTAAGGAATTCAGACACCAGGGCTTGGTAATTTGAAGCCCTTAAAACCAGCCTACAACCTCTCCTCTGTCTCCACCATGCCCCCAGCAGGGAGAGTCTGCCAAAGTTAAAGGTACTGCATCATCTTATGCTGGTGGGACCTGCAAGCAGACAAGTGCCACATACTGGGCAGGATAAGAAAAACAGAGTCCAGAGACTTCACAGGAAAGTCTTTCAAACTGCTGGGTCTCACCCTCAGGGAAAACTGATGCAGGTGACTTTTTCCTCCTGATAGAAGGCCAATTTGGTCTGGGAAAATCCGTCTGGGGTATATAATACCTATGTTGACTCTCCTAAGGGTGTGTGTGGGGGAAGGCAGCATAAAAAAGCAGAGCAAGAAACAAGAAAACAAGAACTGAAAAATTCAAGCCAAATCACCTGGGACAGAACAGTCTTTCAATAAATGGTGCCTAGAGAACTGGATATCCATACACAAAAGAATGAAAGAGGACCCATATCTCACACTCTATACAAACGTTAACTCAAAATGGATCAAAAACCTAAACCTTAAAGCTAAGACCATAAAACTTTTAGAAGAAAATGTAGGGAGATATCTTATAAATCTTACAATAGGAGGTGGTTTCCTAGATCTTACACCCAAAGCATGAGCATTGAAGAAAGAAAGAAAGAAACAGGAACTCCTCAACATTAAACACTTTTGTGCATCAAAGAATTTAGTCAAGAAAGTAAAAAGACAGCCTTCACAATGGGAGACAATATTTGGAAATGACATATCAGATAAAGGTCTAGTATCCAGAATTTATAAAGAAATTGTTCAACTCAACAACAAAAGACAGCCAATCCAATTACAAAATGGGAAGAAGACTTGAACAGACACTTCTCAGAAGAGGAAATACAAATGGCCAAATGGCACATGAAGATATGATCAACTTCCCTGGCCATTAGAGAAATGCAAATCAAAACCACAATGAGATATCATCTCACACCCACCAGAATGGCCATTATCAATAAAACAGAAAATGACAAGTGCTGGAGAGGATGTGGAGAAAGAGACATACCTATCCACTGTTGGTGGGAATGTCAAATGATGCAACCACTGTGGAAGGCAGTTTGGTGGCTCCTCAAAAAGCTGAATATAGAATTGCCATATGCCCCACCAATACCATTGCTAGGTATCTATCTACTCAAAGGACATAAGGACAAGGACACAAACAGACATTTGCACACCAATGTTTATAGCAGCATTATTTACAATTGCAAAGAGATGGAAACAGTCAAAATGTCCATCAACAGACGAGTGGCTAAACAAACTATGGTATATACATATGATGGAATTTTATGCAGCTGTAAAACAGAATAAAGTTATGAAGTATGTAACAACATGGATGGACCTTGAGGACATTATGCTGAGTGAGATTACCCAAAAACAAAAGGACAAATATTGTATGGTCTCACTGATACGAACTGAGATTAGTGAATAAACTTGGAATATTTTGTTGGTAACAGAGACCATCAAGAGCTAGAAATAGGGTAAGATATTGGGTAATTGGAACTGAAGGGATACAGATTGTGCAACAGGACTGAATATGAAAAACTCAGAAATGGACAGCACAATACTACCTAACTATAATACAATTATGTTAAAACACTGAATGAAGCTGAATGTAAGAATGATAGAGGGAGGAGGGCTGGGGGCATAAATGAAATCAGAAAGAAAGATAGATGATAAAGATTGAGATGGTATAATCTAGGAATGCTTAGAGTGTATAATGATAGTGACTAAATATATAGATTTTTAAAATGTTTTTGCATGAGGAAGAACAAAGGAATGTCATTACTGCAGGGTGCTGAAAACAGATGGTCATTAATATTTTAAAATTTCAACTTATGTGTGAGACTGAAGCAAAAAACGCTTATTTGATACAAAACTTATATTTTAACTAGAGCATTTCCTAATATAACTTATATAGATAGCTTGATTGAACATCATAAGTACTTGGAACCTTGGGTAGGACATAAGATTTTGTTGGTTTGTCCAGAGTGATGCCCCAAAGAATCCCAGAGTAATTTGATCAATGAGTGGAAAAGTATTTGCAAAGACCCCTTCAGGGAATGGTAAGAATGGGGAGAAAGTCAATTTCCCCAAGTTGAATTCTTGATATTCTCACAAGCAGTGTGGACAACAAAAGCTATAGGCTGAGCCTCCAGTCTTGGGGTTTGTTCATATTGAAGTTAACTCCACAAAGGATAGGTCAAGCCTACTTAAAATTAGGCCTAAGAGTCACCCCCAAGAGAGCCTCTATTGTTGCTCAGATGTGGCCTCTCTCTCCAGCCAACACAACAAGCAAACTCAACACACTTCTCCTGTCTACGTGGGACATGACTCCCAGGGGTGTGGACTTTCCTGGCAATGTGGGATAGAAATCCTAGAATGAGCTGAGACTCAGCATCAAGGGATTGAGAAAATCTTCTCGACCAAAAGGGGGAAGAGTGAAATGAGACAAAGTGTCAATGGCTGAGAGATTCCAAACAGAGTCGAGAGGTTATCCTGGAGGTTATTCTTATGCATTAAGTAGATATCACCTTGTTATTCAAGATGTAATGGAGAGGCTGGAGGGAACTGCCAGAAAAGGTAGAGCTATGTTCCAGTAGCCATGTTTCTTGATGATGATTGAATAATGATATAGCTTTCACAATATGACTGCGTGATTGTGAAAAACTTGTGTCTGATGCTCCTTTTATCTATCTTGTCAACAGATGAGTAGAGCATATGGAATAAAAATAAGTAATAGGGGGAACAAATACTAAAATAAATTTAGTTTGAAATGCTAGTGATCAATGCAAGGGAGGGGTAAGGGTTATGGTATGTATAATTTTTTTCCTGTTTTCATTTTATTTCTTTTTCTGAATAGATGCAAATGTTCCAAGAAATGATTATGATGATTAATATGCAAAAAAATATGGGATACAGAAAAGGTCATGGTGACAGAAATTTATAGCTCTAATTGCTTTCATTAAAAATTAAGAAAGATTTCAAACCAGAGACCTTATCCCAAAACTAAAATATCTAGAAAAGAAAGAATAAACTAAACACAAAGGGAATAGAAGGGAGGAAATAACAGAGTAGAGTGGAGATAAATGAGGTAGAGAATAAATAAACAAGAGAGAATCAATAAAAACAGAACTTGGCTCTTTGGAAATATTACCAAAATTGACAAACCTTTAGTTAACTGACAAAGAAAAAGGAAAAGAGGACAAAAATAGCTAAAATCAGAAATTGAAAGGGGACATTAATACTTATCCCACAGAAATGAGGACTATAAGAGGATATTGTATTACAACTTACACCAAAAATGGATAACATGTCTGAAATGGACAAATTCCTAGAGACACACAAGCTACCTACACTTATTCATGAAGACATAGAAGATTTCAACAAACCAATAACCATTGAAGAGATTGAATCAATCATGTAAAACCTCCTCAAAAGAAAAGTCCTGGACAAGATGGCTTCAAAATTGAATTTCATCAAACATTCCAAATAGACCTAACAACTATCCTGTGCAAAGTCTTCCAAAAAATTGAATAGAAGGGAACATTCCATGTATTATTTAGGGTTCTCAAGGGAGACAGACCCAACAACAGATGCCTGTAGATAGTGTGATATTTTTGTAAGATATGTCTCACGTGAGTGTGGGGATGGACAAGTCCAAATTTCATAGGGCAGAATGCAAGTTGGGAACTCTGATGAAGCTTTTTGATGAATTTCCAAGGAGAGTCTGATTAGCTCAAGTAAAGATAGAAGTTCTCTCTTCTGACTTCTGAAATAATAATTTTTCATTTCAAAACCTTCAACTAATTAGACAAGACATCTCTCACTGTTCAAGGAAATCTCAGTTGACTGTTGATGTAATCAGCTATAGATTACAATGTAGATGTAATTATCAACTTGTTGATTATTGAAGCTAAAAAAATGTCCTCATAGTAACAATCAGGCCTGTGCTTGCTTCTGGTGGTATGCAGGAAAATTAAGTATCATTAGGTGAAGCAATTGCACACCATCACCTGACCAAGTTGTTACATGACCTTAACCATCACTGTCCATCCCTTGTAAACTAGGCAGTCACCTTAAACTGTATTTAATGTTTAAGTAAGTACAATAACAGTCATATTTTTCACCTAATGATACTTAAATTTCCTGCATACCACCAGAAAGTCATTAACTCTTTCCAGAATAATATGTGAGTCCTTTGGTAATATTCACTCTCAAACTTGATATCCTAGAACTTAAATACTATAACATGATATTAATACAACTTATGTCATATGATAAGGGCATAAGACAGGGAAAAAACAAAAATATTTGCCTTATGTACACATATAAGCATGCTCATAACACACTACCCCTAAATGATTTTTTTCCAACACTCTAATCTGAATTCCATTCAACTAAAATAGAAAAGCATACATGAGTTGTGGGAGAAAAGTCAGAGCCAACTGATTTACATTAAATGCGCTTACTTATAAACCCTAGTTCAAAATACTGGTCATCTTAGTTGCTCTCCAGGTGTCCTAGGATCACTGGAGCCAGAGAGAAAGCTGATTGAACTATGAAATAAAGTTTGGATCATCCACAAAATTTGTTCCCTACCCTAGAAATGCCTGATCACTGATGATGCATGAAGCATTTCAGGAAAATATTCAGAGTTTCAGGTAAGAACTAGTTCAGTCATCATCCAAAATGGGGCAGCTTTTGTGGGTGAACATTCTTCTGGACCCTGGTCTCTGGAGATTAAAGCAGGGCCTGGGTTTTCATTGGAGAAGAATGGAGACATCACCCCTTGGAGGGAGGTCCACTGAACCCATACTGAATTACTCCTCCCTGACACAGACCCAAATATATCCCTATATGTGAAACCCAACTGTTAGAGCCAGCAGGAATACCCCAGTGGAAATGGCACCCAAATGAGGCGTTTCAATGAAAGGCTGGACTTCGAGATATCATCTGAAGTTTGTCAGACAAGAGCTGGTGAGTCTCTGGCGAGGTGAAGACTGACCTCCATTTTCTGTATGGTCTCCAGGGTCTTATGGGATTCATGATACATCCCGTCATAGAGGTGGCAGAAAGCATCCATGTAGCTTAGTAATTACTAATTATTTCATACTGAAAACTAATACCTTATCATCTCACTTGGTATTCTTGTAAGAATCATTAGTAGGAAAATAGATATAGTGTCACTTTTAATATTAACAATTAACAATGCAAATGCTACGGCATTGCTCATCTAGAAAACTATCATACAAAAGAATGAATGACTTTGAATGTTTTTGTAATATCCAAGATTGAAATTTTGTTGCTGATCATTTTTAGGTAGTATAAGTTATTTGATTTAGATTTGTTCTGGGTCAGCTTGCTAGATTATTCCAGAGTTTATCTTTTCAATATTTAAAGTGATTGTATTAAATTATCCAGTATTTATCAAGAGACATCTGGAATTTCGGTAAAACTCTAGGGAGTGCTCACATTTTAAATTGTGCATTTGTAGTTGTTAATATTAAGGCTTCTTCTACTACACCATTTAATTGTTAATGAGCATTTCAGGTACATTAAAAATTGTACACATGTTGCTGGAGTTCTTGCTTTCATGTTGTAAGAATGTCAGACCTTGGGGAGCCACAGGTAGATTAGAAGAAGACCACTGTGGATCTGGGAGATGGAGAAGGGAGCCACCCAATGTGTCTGAACCTCCTTCTGATCCCAGAAGGTGAAATTTTCCTCTTCAGGTTGTCTGCTTGGCAGATGTGGAATTCCAGAAGTGATGACCCATTAGTTGCTTTGAGTCCTTGGATTCTTAGTGTAAATGGTCTGTGATGGTTAGATTCTGGTGTCAACTTGGCCAAATAATTATGCACAGTAGTTGTCTGATCAGGGAAGCACTGGTCTGACATTTGCTGCAAGGATATTTCATGGCTGGTTGATTAGATCATCAGGCAGTTGATTGCATCTGTGGCTGATTACATCTGTAACTATCTAAGGCATGTCTGCCACATAGAGATAATACAATCAGTTGGAGGCTTTTAAGGAAGAAGAGAGATTCTTTCATTACTTTTTCAGCCAGTGAGCCTCTCCTATGGAGTTTGTCTAGATCTTTCACCAAATCCACCAGCTTCTCAGTCTAATCTACTCTTACATTTGATGGTTGCATGAGACACCTTATAAATCTCATATACAGGTATCTTCTGTTGGTTCTGTTTCTCTAGAGAACCCTGACTAATGAAGCTTGGTACAAGAAGTTGAGTGTTGCTTCAGTTCGTAAACACCAGACATGTAGGAATTTTTTTTTGTGGGGGGCGGATAGATAAGGGTAAAATTTTGGAGGAACTGTTAGGAGCTTGATGGAGAAGGCCTGGAGTGCTTTGAAGAGACTGCTGGTGTAAACAGAACAACTGCCAGTCTGGTCAATGGGCAGCAGAAAAATGACAAAATGGAGTTTGCAGAGTGAGAACCTTGAAAGTTAGGGTCTGAAGCCAAGAAACCTTGAGCCAGGAGAGTAGATCCACCCATATAAGTGAAGAGCATGAGTTTGCCCCAGGAGCAGAGCATGGGCCTTCTGCTTCATTGCTTAGAAAGAGTTGTGCCAAGGTGTTGAACAGGGTGGAGCACAGAAATCGGAGATTGGAAAGAGCCTGGCTGCTATCCTATTGTTTTGGAGAGGTTGGACATGTACCCCGGAGATGGCAGAGATACCAGGTGCTTCCCTGAATGTCATTAAGGTGTCAGTTCTACCCAAGTTGACCTACTGAATCAATGAAATACCAATCCAAATCCCAACAACCTACCTTAAAAACATGGAAAAGCAAGCTATCACATTTATTTGAAAATGAAAGACATCTCAAGTAGTTAAGGAAACCATGGAAATGAAAACTGAAGTGAGAGGACTAACACTTTCTGAAATTATAGTTTACTATAAAGTCACAGTGGTCAAAATGGCATGGTGCTGGCACAACTATAGAAATATCAACTAATGGAATTAAATCAAGTGCAGAGATAGACCACCAAATCTACAGAGTAGATCTTTGATAAGGCCTCCAAATCCACTGAACTGGGACAGAATAGTATTTTCAATAAATGGGCATGGGAAAATTGAATATTAATAGCCAAAAGAATGAATGAGGACCCTACCTTACACCCTATACAGAAATTAATTAAAATGGACTAAAGACTGAAGTGTAAGAACCAGTATCATAAAACTTCTAGAAGAAAATGCAGGGAAACATTTTCAAGATCTAGTAAGAAGAGGTAGCTTCTTAAACTTTACAACTAAAGTACAAGAACTGAAAGAAGACATAGATAAATGGGAACTCCTTAAGATCAAGAGCTTCTGTGCCTCAAAGGACTGCCATAACCTGGCAGCTCAAATGAAGGCCATCAACAAGCTCTCAGGAGAGGCTGGATGGACAACCATAGGGATGTAAAAATCCAAGATCTGTTGGGCAGGCCACAAACTGGAAGCTCCAATGAAGGTCCTCAATGAACTCTCAGGAGAGGCTGGCTGGTCAACGATAGAGATGTAAGAGAACAACATCTGTAGGGCAGGACACAAGCTGGTAGCTCCATTGAAGGTCCTCAATGAATTCTTAAGAGAGGCTGGCTGGCTGAAGCAGGAAGAGTGATTGTCTCTTCTGAATTCTCCTTAAAAGTATTATGGTGATTAGACTAAACATCACTTCTGCAATAAGTGCTGTGAATTGCAATCAGCTGTGAATGCAGCCAATGTGGTCATGATTTAAGTCCATGAAATGTCCTCATAGCAACAGACAGTCCAGCACTTGCCTGACCAGACAACTGTGTACCACCACCTGGCCAAGTTGACACATGAACCTGACCATGACATCATATTTCAGATAAGGATGTGAAATTCTGTATATATAAAGAAATTCTACAATTCAACAACAGAAGGGCAATCAATACAATTATAAAATGGGCAAAATATATGAATTGACATTTTTCCAAAGAGGGAATAAAAATGGCTAAAAAGCATATGAAAAGATGTTCAACTTCATTAGCTATTAGGGAAATGCAAATTAAAACCACAATGTGCTATCATCTTACACTTATAGGAATGGCTGCTTTTAAACAAACAGGAAACTACAAATGTTGGAGAGGATGTGGAGAAATATGAAAACTTATAACTGCTCGTTAAGGTAAAATGATACAGCTGCTGTGGAAAATTGTTTGGCTCTTCCTCAGAAAGCTAAATATTAATTTGTCTTATGTGCCAGTTTGAAATTATTATGTACACCAGAAAAAAACATGTTTTTATTATGATCCAATCTTGTGTGGCCAGACCCACTGTTTCAGGTGGAAAACTTTGATTATATTATTTCAATGGAGATAGGCCCGCTGAATTGTAGTTGTGAACTTTAGGTTGGATTACTTCCATGCAGATGTTACACACTCATTTGTAGGTGTGGCCATTTGATTAGATGGAGATGTGACTGCACCCATCTAAGGTGGGTCTTGATTAGTTTACTAGAGTCCTTTAAATCGGAAACATTTTGGATAAACATCCAATGCAGATACAGATACAGATGTTTGGAAATGCAGACACCCCAAGAGACACAGTTGCTTCAGAGCCAATAGAGACACTGACATTTGGAGATGCTTGGAGTGCTGCTAGAGAAAGAAGAGCTTAGACATGGATGTTTGGAGATACAGAGCCCAGAGACGTTATCATGTGCCTTCTTATGAGATACTAAGCAAGCCAGAACCCAGAGTTGTGTCCCAGAGCTATATTAAAACCCACAGATGCATAGAAGCAATAGAACCAGGAACAAGGACCAGCAGACATCAGCCACATGCCTTCTTATGTGATAGGCATTGGCCTTTCTTGAATCATCGCATCTTTCTCTGGATGCCTTAGTTTGGACATTTTTATGGCTTTAGAACTGTAAACTTGTCACTTAAGTGATTCCCTTTTTAAAAGCCATTCTGTTTCTAGTACATTGCATTCTGGCAGCATTAGCAAGGCAAAACAACATACATTCCAGCAATTCTGCTACTCAGTATATAGCCAAAAGATCTAAAAGCAGTGACATGAACAGACATCTGCATACCAATATTCCTAGCGACATTATTCACAATTTCCAAAAATGGAAACAATACAAGTTTCCATCAACATATGAATGGATAGAAAAACATGATATATATATATATATATATATATATGATGGAATATTATGCTGCAGTATAAAAGATGGTGTCTGGAAGCATGTGACAGCATTGACAAACTTTGAGGGCAAAATGCTGATTGAAATAAGCCAGACACAAAATGAAATATATTGTAAGATTTCACTAGAATACACTACCTGGGAAATATAAACTCAGAATCTTAAAATGTAGACTATATAGAAGAGAGTGAAGGGAACCCAGTTGTATAATATATGCAGAATTGTTAATGAGGTTGAGCTAAAATGTAAGGGAATGGATAGAGGTGATAGTAGTTCATTATTGGGATTATAAGTAATTGTAGGTGTATTGTTGGTGTTTTTTATGTTTAAAGTTATGTATATCACTGATTAACACTACAAATATAAATAAATTTGATTGAAAACTACAAATGTATTGCACTTGTACAAAGAGTTAATAAATAGAAAAGGATATGGGGAAAATTACCTATTCATGCTATAGACTTTATGTAACAGCATTGCTTTAATACTATTTATCAACAATTTCATATGTACCACACCAATACTGGGGTAAATAACTTGGGGTGAGGTAAGAGATATGGAATGTTTTGGGTTTTCATTGCTGTTTTGTGTGTTACAATCTGTATTTTTCTCTTTGCAACAATGAAAATTGTCTAAAATTGAATGTGAGGATGACTATACAACTAAGTGAGGATACTTATGAGACATTCTATACTTCGGATAGAATATGTGGAATGTGAACATAACTCAGTAAAATCTGAAGATTCAAGCACTAAATATTTTAAATGTAATGGTGAAGATAAGCCTACTTATAATTATGCCTCAGAGTGCCTCTTTGTGGTTCAGATGTGGCCTTTCTCTTGCCAAGACAAATTATGCAAATAAGCTCAACACCTTTCACACTACATGAGACATGACTTTCATGGGTGTAAGTCTCTCTTGCAACATGGGAAATAACTCCCAGCAATGAGCCTAGCCATGACAAAATTAAATAAACAAAATAAAATTTCAATAGCTAAGACATTTCAAATAGAGTCATGAGGTCATTCTGGAGATTACTCTTATGGAAGCCTCATCCAGATTTTGCAAAATGCCAGACTATGCTAAGCCCCAACCAACAATATTCTAAGATCTAAGGCAAGGCAGTGCATGTGCAGAAACATCAAAAACAGACAAGCTGACAAGGAAAAAGTGCATGGGGGTGTGGAGCCTGGGACTGAAGCTGATGGATGCCACAATGAAGGAGTTGCCACAGAGGGCAATAGTGTAGAAGGTGAGCAAGAAGATGAAGAAAAGAACTCGTAGATGTGGTGTTTATGAGAAATCTTTCAGGATGAGTTGCTCATGATGATTGACTACTCTGATCTGACACATTATTACTTTCATCTGAGAAAGAAAAAATGTTTTAAATAAAGATCAATATAGGTAGATCAAGATACTTTCATGTGTCAGCTTCTCCCCAGTAAATTAATTTTATATTTCATTAAACTCAACCATCAATATATAACAGGGACCTACAAGCCAAATGGTTGGAGAATGGTGGTTGGCAGAACCAGTTAGCCCTCCTTCAATGCCTCTGCCATTTCTTCTAGGTTTGTACCATCCTATCCATCCTTTTTTCCTCTTTCCACAATACTTCCCATCCATTCTTCCATTCTTCTATCGTCTCTTCTTTACTTTCTCTGTCCCATCCTCCATCTTTCCCTTCTTCCATCTTATCCTTCCATGCAGGCAAAATTCTATCATTCAATGACAACTTTCTGATATTCACTTTCAAGCCCATATGACTTTTCTCTGCATAATCATGATGTTCCTCCCAAAGTGAAAAAATGACCAAGACCTGTTCCCACTCTGAGCACTTTCCTGCCCTGAGACGATAATGCAGCCCGGTGTCTATAAACAGGTCTTAAAGCATGAGCAAGAGGAGTGATGCCATCAAGATGGCAAAGTGAAATCCTTCAGTGGTTCTGGTAGAATCATCTTTTTTGTAGTTCTAGAAAGCAGTTAAAGGGTAAAATAACAGGAAAAGCACCAAATCAAGTATAAAGCAACTTAAAAATGACAGGACTTCATGATCCAATTGCTGTTCCCTTTCTCATCCATTTACTGCCTCTTCAGAGACAATGCCCATACTCCTAGCACTGGCTCTGGTCCTGGCTCCAAAGGGATCAGAATAACCTTCAGGTATATGGTACCTGTATATATGTCTGTACCATTTTCTGGTGGCAGCCTGAAGGATTGAAGAAAGACACTGATTGCAGGCTTGCCATCCCAGAACTTGCCCTGCATGTGGGTGTGGCTCACAGAGATCTACAGTATGCTATATGAGTCAAGTCAAACCACAGCTTCCTAGAGCAAAAGATTTCTAGCTATAAGGCATAAAAAGCAGAGCTTGGGACCATAGGTTTCTTAGTTTGCTACATGCTGCCAGAAAGCAATATATCGGAAATGGAATGGCTCTTCTAAAGGAAATATATTAAGTTACAAGTTTACATTTCTAAGGCCATAAAAATGTCAAACTAAGACATCAAGAGAAGTATGCTTTAACTCAAGAAAGACTGATGTCTGTCACATGTGAAAGCATGTGGCTGGCTTTTGCTGGTTCTTGCTGCTGGTTCCACTGCTTCCAGCTTCTGATGGTAGTGATTTCCTCTTTAAGCATCTCTGGATCATGATGAAGCTCTTCAAGGACGCAATTCTAGGGTCTGACTTGCTTAATAGCTCATTGAAAAACACATGGTGATATCTTCTGGGCTTTGCACTTCCAAATATCCATGTCTAGGCATTTGCTCATTCTATGGACACTCCAAGCTTCTCCAAATATCTGCATCTCTGTGGGCTCTGAAGCAACTGTGCTTTCTCCAAGCACATGAGCTTCCTCCAAAATATTTCCGCTTTAAAAAGGATTCTAGTAAACTAATCAAGACCCACCTTGAATGGGCAGTTTGTCACATCTCAATCTAATCAAAAAGTTACACCCACAATTGAGTAAATTTTATCTCCATGGAAATAATCTAATCAAAGTGTCCCACCTTACAAAATTGAATCAAGATTAGAAGAACAATTTTTGGGGGGAATATATTTTACACCAGCACATTACACACTCTGGACCACCGAAAGACATGCTGTTCCCGTATACAAAATACGTTCATTCCATCACAATATCACAAAATAATTAAACCAACTCAGTAACAATACAAATACCATTGAAAGTAAAAAACCGTAAAAAATCTCATCAAAGATACTTACAAGAATTGTCTGTCTTAGGCAAAAGTCCTCTTTGGCTCTGGACCCATGAAACTCAGAGAAGTTATCAGCTTCGAAAATACAGAGGAAGGCAGTCATAGAATACATATTCCCATTGCAATAGGGAGAAAACGAATGGAAAAGTGGGGTCACTGGACCCAAACAGTTCCAGAAATCTGCAGGGAAAACCCCATCAGATTTCAAAGTCTAAGAGTCATTTATAGAATGTTTCATCGTCTGGGTTTCAGAGAGTAGCAATCCCATTCTCTGTAAGGGCTTATGCAGTGGCCCTCCTCTCTCCAAATGATAGGGTGTTACAACATTGGGGTTCATTTAGAAGACCTCCTTTCTCTCAACTCTACCCTCTCTAAGCTGCCATCTCTAAGACACACTCTCAACACATCCAGAATGATGGGGCAATCACCATGCTCTCCCCAATCCCCAGTTTATGTGCTCCACTCTCTCTGAGGCCTGAGGCACTGAATCTGTTCCTGAACATTAAGGCAGAAGGCCCACTCTCTGCTTCTAGGGTAAACTCATCCTTCTGACATGGATGGGTGGGTCTGCTCTCCTGGCCCAAGGTTTCTTGGTTCAGACCTTGGCTTCCATGGAAGTCATTTTTCCTTTAATCTATCCTGTTTCAGTTCCTTTTAGTCCAGAATGGCAGTGGTTCTGTTCATACATACCTAGCAAGAAATATGTTGGTTTTCCATGCAGTATACATGGATCACACTCATCAGATAATATTACCTTCTGTAAATCCTTCTTGGATGACTCCATTTCCACTTCTGGGTTTTTCTGAAATGGTTGACTGATTCCAGGTTTGATTAAATCCTCATGTGGGGCACTAGTCTCTGGGGCTTCACTTTCTAGAACCTCAGGATTTTCCAGAGCATCAATTTCTGCTTTTTTATATATCAAAGAGATCTATTCTCAGATTGTCCCTTTCCTATTGCATTTTGTTATAAGCTGAAAGGAGCAGCCAGGCTGCATTTTCCACATTTAGTTTGGAAATTTCTTCAGCTAAGTATCTTGGTGTTCTAGTTTGCTAGCTGCAGGAATGTAATATACCAGAAATGGAGTGGCTTTTTAAAAAAGAGAATTTAATAAGTTGCTAGTTTACAGTTCTAAGACCAAGAAAATGTTCCAATTACAACAAGTCTATAGAAATGTCCAATTAAAGGCATCCAGGGAAAGATACTTTGGTTCAAGAAGGCAGATGAAGTTCAGGGTTTCTCTCTCAAGTGAGAAGGCACATGGTGAACACAGTTAGAGTTTCTCTCTCATCTGGAAGGGCACATGGCTAACACGGCATCATCTGCTAGCTTATTCTCCTGGCTCCTGTTTCATGAAGTTCCTGAGGAGACATTTTCCTTCTCCATCTCCAAAGGTCACTGGCTGGTGAACTCTGCTTCTCGTGGCTATGTTGTTCTGCTTCACTCTCTCTGAATCTCTCATTCTTCAAAATGTTTCGCTTTTATAGGACTCCAGAAACTTATCAAGACCCACCCAAAGGGGTGGAGACATGTCATCACCTAATCCAGCTTAACAACCACTCTTGATTAAATCACATATCCAGGGAGATGATCTATTGCAGTTTCAAACATACAGTATTGAATAGGGATTATTCTACCTTTATGAAATGGGATTTAGATTAAAACATGGCTTTTCTAGGGAACATACATCCTTTCAAACCAGCAAATTTGGGATGTCACATTTAAATTCTAACTTCCATCCAACAACAGTATGCAATTTTGCCAAATTCTTCACCATTTTAAAGAGTCAAAGGACTCTAATAAACTCATCAAGACCCACCTTGAATGGGAAGAATCACTTCCCCATCTTATCAAAAGTTCACACCAACAATTGAATGTATTATATTTCCATGAAAACGATACAGTCAAAAGGTCTCACCCTACAACATTGAATCAGGATTTGAAGAACAAAGCCTTTTGGGGGTACACAACTATTTCCAACCAGCACAATGGGGAAATATTATTTCTTAGGAAAAATGGTTAGATATGGATTCGTGTAAATCAGGATAACTTCTAGTACCATGTACATAAGCCCAAGACAAGACAAATGTACAGAAAATACCAGAGATTTCTCTCTCCTTTTGCCATTGACTTTTCTCTAAACTCATTGTTAGGGCAGCTAAGCTTGAAGGAAAGCATTCACACAATCCAATCTGAAGATTGGAAAGATGGTTTCTCCATTTTTCTATCTCTATTTATTTGTTATCTCCTGGGATTCAAGGAAATCTCTGTCATAATATTATCTGGATAAAAGCTTAAGGAGCAGACAGTTCAGTGTCTAAATTTCAGAAGTAAATCATATTGCAACAAAAGATTATAAAGCATACAAAGAAACAGAAAATAGGAAAGGAAATTGATAAGGAAAAAACATCAGCATATATTAGCAAGAGATACTGGATCTTGGACATACCAGAAAAGAATTTCAAATTATGACACTGAATATGCTCAAGAGCAAAGGAATGCATGGACAAAAAAACTAAAGGAAATTTGTAAAATCATTAATTAACAAGAAGAGAATGTCAATAAAGTTATAGAAATCATAGAAAGTCAAAAAAAAAGAGTTTAAAACCACAGTAACAGAAATAAAAATTTCCCAGATGGTTCAAAAGCTGATTGGAATGTGTAAAACAAAGAATTAGTGAGCTTGAATATGAGATAACTGAAGTTATTCATTCTGAGGAAAGGAAAGAAAAAAGATTGAAGAAATATTAAGGAGCCTGTGAGACCTGTGAGATATTATAACATGTAAAAATATACACACTGTGGCCATCACAGAAGGAGAAAGTTGAGAGAGGGGGCATAAAGAATATTCTAAGAAATAATGGTTGTAAACTTGCTAAATTAAAAGAAAGATATATTTATTCAAGAAGCTCAGTGGACTCCAACAGGATAAACTCCACTTGACCCTCATTAAGATATATCACAATAAACATGCTGAATGGAAGAGATAAAGAATTTGGAAAGCTGCAATAGATGAACAATGTGTTCTGTACAAGGAAGCCTAAATAAGATTGTGTGGATTTCTCATCAGAAACCTTCAAGGCAAGAAAGCAGTAGAACATTTTTAAAGTGCTGAAAGCAAAATAAATGCCAACCAAGAATTGTATATCTGTGAAAACCATCTTTCAAAAACTATTATTCTTCTCATAGCCTGGTTTTGCAGGTTCAGGAAGCAAGGAGTGGAAACAAAAGTGGTTCCACTCATAATTATCCCCAGTGTTACACTAGCCATTATTTTACTGCTGGACCCCTTGACCTTACACCTGCTAGTCCAGACATGTTCATTTCAAAGGGATGGATGCTTCTGATAGATAACACAACAATGTGTAGGTTCATGGGAATAGGAAGCAATACTTTTGCTAGTGCATCACTTATAATGGATACTGATTTAGTGTACATACAGCCTCCTGGAGAAAACTGTCCCTGTTCTACAAGGCATTTCCACATAAAGAGCTCCATAATTGGTGTATCAGTCCAGGTGCTTCTGAATTATGGGAAATATGATAGAACCCAGTATTTCCATGAGCATGTGCCCTTTGCCATGCATCATTTTCTATTAAGTGAGTTCCTTGTTCAGAAGCAATGCTAAGTAGAACATAATGAAGAGGACTAGCCATTCTATAAATCCATAGATGAGAGTTTGGCAGATCACTGTGTGCAAGGAAAGCAAATCCATAAATTTCAATAAGAAAATGCTGCCCCTTCTGTAATGAATTGGTTCAATGCAATCAATCTACCAACAGCAAGCTGGCTGATCACCTTGGGTATGATGCAATACAAAGTTCTCAATGTTGTGCTCTGCTGATGGCTGACTGATTACTCAACACTGGTGCAGCCAGGCCATCCTTGGTGTGTAAAAGTCCATGCTGCTGAACCCATGCATAATCTCCATCTCTGTCATGACTGTCACCTTGTACATGAGCCCATGGGTCACAGGAGTAGCTGGGAAAAGGGGCCAACTGGTATCCACACAATGATTCATCCTATTCACTTATTAAAATCCTCCTCTGCTGAAGTCACCCTCTGGTGAGCATTCACACGGGACACAAATAACTTCACATTTTTTCCAATTCAAAAAGTTCTGCCCACATACCATTCCCCTTGACCTCCTTCTCACAATATTTTTTCCAATTCTTTGACCATTCAGCCAAACCAGTAGGCACAGCCCATGAATTGAAACACAATCACACCTTTCTCCTCCTGTGCCAGTGTGGAAGTACTATGTATCCCAGAAAAGCCATGTTTTAATCCTGATCCAATCTTGTGAGAGCAGCTCTTTCTTTTAATCCTGATTCAAAACTGTAGGTTGGAAACATTATATTACCTCCATGGAGATGTGACACACTCAATTGTGGGTGTGGTCTTTTGATTGGATGGAGATGTGACTCCATCCATTCTAGGTGGGTCTTGATAAGTTTACTGTTATCTTTTAAAAGAGGAAACACTTTAGAGAGAGTCAGAAGCAACAGAGTCAATAGAGGGAGAGCCAACAAAAAGTTCAAAGCAGAGCTGTTACAGATACTGATACTTGGAGAACAGAGCCATGGATAGTTGTAGATACTTGGACCCCAGAAGACACTGCCATGAATGTTAAGCAATCCAGAACCTGAAGTGAGCCAAGGGAAACCAAGAGATGAAAGCCAGCTCCAGAGAAGCAAAATGATGAACCCACATGGAAAGAGACTGAAAGCAACAGACCCCAGGAGGAAGAGAACAGCAGATGCCAGCTACATGACTTTCTAGCTGACAGAGGTGTTCTACACCAATTGGCCTTTCTTGAGTGAAGGTAACCTCTTGTTGGTGCCTTAATTTGGACACTTTCACTTCCTTAGAACTATAAACATGTAACTTACTAAATTCCTCTTTTTAAAACCAAACAGTCTGGTATATCCCATTCTGGCAGCTTTTGCAAATTGAAACATCTCCCAAGCAAAATGAAGAATGAACTGTACTTCTCAAAGTTCTGTCCACTGAGTGGAATTCCCTTCACCACTTTCCTGTAGGTGTGTCCCAGAAAGGGGCTCTGTTGTTGCAGCTATCAACTTTTAGGTCATCTCTGCATACCAGGCAGAACCATCTGTAAACAGATGCAAATATTCTCTTTCCTCAATCTATTGGTCTTAAGCGACATCCCATGGGAACATAGTGGTGTACTGGGAGACAGAAGGTTATGTGTCAAAACTGGAGTCCATAGACATTTGGGCCAGTTCTGTATGTAATATACCTGCAGCTTGAAGGCCTGTTTGAGCCCTATGTTGTACACAGCACTTCCATTTGATGATGTGCTGCTTTACATACCCAACTTTATGGACGGTAGGTCAGACAGCACCAGTTCCTGGTAAGGAGCTAGAGTCACATGGGGAATTGAGGGCCCATTGCTAAGCATTAAGTCTCTACTTAAGTCCTGTAACAAGCTAACAGCTCCTTCTCTAAAGGAGCATAGTTATTTGCAGGAGATGGCAGTCCTTTGCTTCAAAATCTTGCGGTTTGCATTATGGTTCACCTGTAAGGGCCTGCCAGGGACTCCAAATGGAATATCTATCTGCCACTGGCGCTTTAAATGCCATTGAATCTGTTGGATCATATTTGCCCAGGTGACAGAACAGTTTGCATGGTAGCTTGTATCTTTTGCAGAATTCTCTCTTGTTCTGGATGATACAAAAATAACAACTTTAAGGTTACTTGATAATGAGCAACAGTAGCATACCCAAATGAGGAATATGGTTACTACAAAACCCAAAAAGGCCTACTAGGAATTATGCCTCTTTTTCCTTTGTGTGAAGGTCCAGATGTAACTATCTTTCACCTTAGAAGGGATATCAACATGCCCAAAACTACTGGATACCTAGAAATTTTCCTATTTGGAAGTCCCATGAATTTTTGTCAGATTTATTTTGCATTCTTTGGCAAAGAAAATGACTTACCAAAAAGTCTAGTCTAGGTATTACTTCTTGCTCACTAGGTCCACTCAGTATAATGTCAATGTAATGTACCAGTGTGATGTCTTGTGGAGGGAAGGCCATGGAGATCCTGATATATGGATAAATCCTGATATATGTAGGGCTGGGAAGTTGTTATACCTCTGAGATATGTCTGTTAAGGTGTATTTCTGGCCTTGCCAGGTGAAATCAAACTACTTCTGGTGGTCTTTACAAGCAGATGTTGAGAAAAAAGCGTTTGTCAGATCAATGGCTTCATGCCAGGATCCAGGATATGTGTTGATTTGTTGAAGTCACAATCTAATTAAATTATGATACTCCACTGTCTTAATCCAAGTACCATCTCTTTTCTGCACAGGACAAATAGGAGTGTTGAATGTGGTGGGAATCACTGCTCCTGCACCCCTCAAGTCCTTGATGGTGGTATTATTATATGCAATAGTTTCTGAAATGTAATACTGATTTGAGTTCCTTATTTTTATAGATAGAGACAATTCTAGTGGCTTCCACTTGGACTTTTCTACCATAATAGCTCTCACTCCACAAGCCATGGAACCAATGTGGGGATTCTGCCAGTTGGTGAATATGTCCATTCAGTTATTCCTTAGAGATTTGAGGAAAGCACCACAGCATGGGTTTGAGGATCCATGGACCTACTGTGAGACAGCCCTGAGCTAAACTCCTCTGATCACCTGATCTCCATAAGTCACTCTTCTAATTGGGTAACTGAGGCAGGCTAGAACATTAACTTTAGAAGAAAACCTTGAAAAAGCCCTTCAGCAAGGATGTTAATCATGGTCAGTGGGGCCTGCCCTGCACAGACAACTTCCCCAGTGCTACCCGACTATGCAAAAACAGCTGGTGGCAGTTGACCCACCCAAATGCATTATCTCTCACTAGGCATCACCATGAAGAACAGGGAGGATAGGAGAACATACCTGAACATGGAGGGGGAAGAGAAAGTAAATAGAGCTAAGCCATAAACAGCATCTAGGGCCAAACAACACTTCCTGAGTAAGTCATCTATGGTACAACATCCACAAAAAACAGGAGAGTAGTAAAATAGTTTAAAACATTACAAAAGGAAAAAATCTATAGAATCAGATTGCCCAACAATGCCAGGGCCTCTCATCTCTCTTTTCTTGTGAGAGTGCCTGCATGCTTCTTTTTGCATGTGTATTTAATAAACTTTCTGCCTACTTACTCCATCTGTGCTCTGTCCTTGAATTATTAACCATGGCATGGCTAAGAACTTAGGGACACAATCCAGCAACATATTTTGGCAAGCCAGCCAGAAGACACTTCTCTCTGATCTTCTGGACTGATTAGTCATGGCTATTGACCATGAGGTTTGGCCTTGTGCTTTCACTTTCCTTCTTGCTTGCTTGCTTTTCTCATGCATCTGTGTCCTCTCTCTGAGACTTCTGTACATTCTCTCCTTTCCTCCCTTCTGGTGACCACCTCTTGATCTCCACTCACCTAGTAGCATTTCCTTGCCCTTCAAAACTGTCCTTTGCTGGATCTATTCCTCTATCACTCTTTGACAGAGGTGCTCTTCACTGCCTTGATGAAAGTCTCTTTTCTCCTCTCTCAACATTTTCTGAGTCATTCTTCATTTGTATCACAGTATACTGGGCTAAGGATTCCTGTGCCAAACAAGGTGTTTTTTGACATTCTAGAGACACCTCTGACTTATGTCCATGGGAATTGGGTACTTTCCAATGGGAGTGCCTCCCCTTCAGACCTCGATAATTCAGTCTCTATGTATACCTATTGTGGCCAAATTTAAAACTTCCCTACTTTTTGAGGGTGCTCATTTTTTTAGAGCTCAGTGAGCAAGGAAACTAGAGGATGAAGATATTCCTGGAAGCATTGTCTTATACTTCTCTTATGTGGGGCAGGTCCTTTCCTTGGAAGCATAATTCTTGACATCTCTGTGGAAGGAATGTCCCAGGACATCTGGCAACTCAATTACCTGTGTTCCTAAACTCTGATACTTTCCCTCTTTTACAAAATGAAAGATGGTACTGTAATAAAGAATCCCATTGGGGGATTATGCTTCCTATTCTTTTAGTTTTTATTGGCATTTCCAATCTTCTCTGGAAAAAGAAATAGAGGAGCTTACAACAAAGGTCAGGAACTTGAAACCTATGCAGGCTCTCTACCAGCCCAATTCTTTGGGAAGACAGGGAGCAAATTCATTGGGCATCCCCAGGAGATCTTTCCTGAGAGATGACTAGGTCTACACTTCTGGTGAGTTTAAGTTAGGGTCTTGAATGCCATCCTTGCCCAGAAGAATTTCAGGAAAAACCTCTCAAGGAGTTAGGGACTCAAACACAAATACTATACCTTTCTTGAGAGATGTCTGGACCTATGCTTCCAAGGTGTTTCCAAATACAGGTCAGGGACTTAAATCCTACCTTTGCCTGGAAGAATTCCAGGACAATGCTCTTGAAGAGTTAGGTATTCATGTACCATACAGCTTCCTCACTAGTACAATGCCTTGGGAACATGGAGAATAAAGTCACCAGGCACCCCTGGGTTTTTCCTTTCTGGGAGATGTCTAAGTTTATGTTCCAGAAGTGGGGGCTCACCCCACCCAAGAGAAGTCTAGGACAATATTCTCAGGAATACCTTTGTCCTCTAGTTTCCCATTTCTTGAGCTCTAAAAAGTAAGCATCATCTAGAAGAATGGAAACTTTATATTTGGTAGCAACACAGCTCAGTAGAGACTAAATGATCAAAGCCTGGAGGGGAGAAACTCCCAGTGGAAAGTACCCAATTTCTATGGGCATAAACCAGAGGTGACTCCCTAGAATGTCAGAGACAATGCCTTATTTTTCACAAGAATTCTTATCCCAGAATCCTGTGTTACAAAGATGGAATGACTCAGAAGGCATTTAAAGCCAGACAAGAGAAAGGAGGAGAATTTTATGGATACAGTCCTCATGGAGAGGACATCTGTAAATGGGAAGACCCTCCTCCAGTAGGAGAAAGGGTCTGAAGAAGAAGAAATGCTATTATATAAGTAGTGTCAAGAGGTGGTCTCCAGAGGGGAGATAGGAGATAGTATAAGGAAGTCTCAGTGAACTATGGGGAGAGAGAGAAGGGAAGATAGATCATTAGATAGGTAGATAGATAGATAGATAGATAGATGGATATAGATAGATAGATAGATAGATAGATAGATAGATAGATAGATAGATAGATAGATAAAGATAGATAGATAGATAGATAGATAGATAGATAGATAGATAGATAGATAGATAGATAGATAGATAGATAGATAGATAGATATAGACAGATAGATAAGTAGAAGAAAAGAGAAAGCACATAGCCAAGCCTCCTGGTTGGTAGCCATGACTTCCAAACAGTCACAAAGTAGAAGTATCTCCTGGCTGGCTGGCCAAAATATGTTGCCATACTTGAGTTCCTCAGCTTGTCACCATGCCATGAGAAAGAATTCAAGGGCACAGGACAGACTGAGTAAGCAAGCAGAACATTTATTAAATACACATGAAAGAGGAGCATGTGAGCACTCTCACAAGAAAAAAGACTTGAGAGACAAGAGGCCCCGGCACTGTGGGGCAATCTGCTTTTATAAATTTTTGTTCCTTGTTTCAGTTTGTTAAAGCTGCTGGAATGCAATATAACAGAAATTGGTTGGCTGTTATAAGGGGACTTATTAGTTTATAAATTTACAGTTCTAAGGCCATGAAAATGTCCAAATTAAGGTATCATGAGGATGATACCTTCTGTGAAGAAAGGCTCTGGTGTTTGTGATTCCTCTGTGACATGGGAAGGCACGTGGTTGGATTTTGCTGATCCTTCTCTCCCAGGTTTCCTTGCTTTCAATTTCTGATTCTACTGGCTTTCTCCTTGAGCATATCTGGGTCTTCTCTTAGTTTTTGTGGGCATTTCTCTCTCTGCTACCTCCAAAATGTCTCTATCTGGTATCCACTCATAAAGGACTCTAATAAAGGACTAAGACCCATGCTGAGTGGGCTGAACCACATCTCAATTGAAACAACCTAACCAAAGGTCCCACCCACAATAGGTCTGCATCAATAAGAATAGATTAAAAGAACATAGTGTTTTCTAGAGTACATAACAGCTAGAAGCTACCACATGCTTTTTGTAATTTTTATTAACTAATTTACTACACTTTCTTTTCCCTCTTTCATTAATGCTTGAGCTTAGATTATTCACTCACACAGGGTCAATTGGCCCCAGGTGCTGTTTACTACACTTCTTCTCAGCAATATCTTTCTCCCTGTGGGCTGACCCTTTATTGGAATTTGCACTTTGATCATCAGCCAGGCATGGTCTTAATTCTAACTCTGACTCACTGGGTCTCCACTCATCAATTAAGTTCTCACAGCTGTGTTGAAAAGTGTGTCCTCTGAACACTGTCAAGGTGGCTGTCAATCTAACATTCAAAACTCTGTATACCTTCCTCTACATCATACTGAGGCATTTCAACTTCATTTAGTGTAAGCCACCTTTGGTTCATATTTCAGCCAACAATGCAAAACAAAACAAAAAAAACCCTGCTAGGGCATTTTCTAGGTCCTTGAACAACAACATTGAGGCCAGAACTCAGTTTATTGGGCCCACACTGATACATTCAACCTGATCCAACTTTATGTCACTTCCACTATTATTTCACATCCTTAGTAGCCATTCCCACACATATTCTTCACATTTCTTGAGTAAAGGAAAAGTCTGTGGTTCTTTTAAAGTATAGTTCACCATTTGATAGGGCAGACTTAATTTCTCATCTTTCAGAATCTGTTGGGACTTCAGTGCAAAGGTCTGGAATCAAAGAGAAGTGATGGGATGGGTCCTGAGAAGAATCAGCAGTGTCTTAAAAGTGAAATACCTCAGGGGATTCAGTTGCAGATTCATCCAAGAAGGCAGGATTAACCCCCTCAGTTCAGTGTACAAAGGCTACTTCTACAGCTGAATTCAGAGGCTCATTGCCCCCAAGTTTATTAAGATCTTCACATATGTCTTATTCCAGTTTTCAGAAAACTATTCCTTTTCAATCAATGCCATCTCTTTAAGTAAAAACACCTGAGAAGTCATGAATTCTATTTCCCTTTTAATTCAGCCACTCACAGTATAAACTCAGGGTTGGCTTCCAGATATCTGTGCCCTGAAGCTTCAGGAAATAAGGGTTTCTTGAAAGGTACACATAGAAACTTTCAGGTCATTTATGCTGAAGATTACACTTCAGCTATGAATTTGATGCCCTGGGCTCCATTTCCTCTTCCATTTTCTTCACCACACTTAGAAGGAAAATACCAATTTCACTATCCTCAGTAATTTGACAATAAAAAATCCAAAGTATCAAATACATGGTCACCCAGAGCCTTGTCTCTAACAATTACTTGCTTAGAGGCATTCAGTGGTGATATTTTGCCTAGCTCTACCACCACATCTTGCAATTGACTCTCACTGCCCTCTCTGCCATCAGAAATTGAATCATTAGTGCCATAAAATCTAATAAAAAATCTGGCTCCCATAGATACAGTTTTAAAACTTCATCCTTAAGAACCACTTCCGGTAATAACACATGTATTTTTCAGGATTCTCTATAGATACAGAACCAACAGGATGTGTGTGAGTGTAAGGAGATTTATTTTAAAGAACTGGCTCATGAAATATGAAGACTGGTAAGTATGCAATTTGTAGGGGAGGCAAACAAGTTGGAAATTCAGAGTGGAGTTTATTTTTTATTTGAATTTATTTTTATTTGAAAACACATTTCTTGCCCTTTAGGGCTATAATTGATTGGATGAGGGCCACCCATATTATCAATGTTAATTGTCATCACTAGAAGTCAGCTGATTTTAGATGCTAAGCACATATACAAAATATCTCCTCAAAAACATATAGGCCAGTGTTTTACCAACAAAACCCATGTTTTAATTCTGGTCCATCTCCTTGAGGCAGCCATTTATTTTAATCCCTATTTAGTACTGTAGGTTGCAAACGATTAAATTATCTCCACAGAGCTGTGACTCACCCAAATGTGAGCATTAACTTTTGATTAGAGAGAGATGTGGCTCCACCCATTCCAGATGAGTCTTGATTAACTTACTGGAGTCCTTTAAAAGAAGAAGTATTTTGGAAAGACTGGGAGAGCAACAGAGAGAGCCATGAGTACTATGAGAGCCCAGGCAGCCACAGACCTTTGGAAAGGAAGAATGAAAACACTCCTGGGGGGAGTTTCATGAAATAAGAAGCCTGGAGAGAAAGTTAGCAGACATTGCCATGTTCAACATATGCCTTTCCAGCTGAGAGAGAAACTCTGAACTTCATCAGACTTTCTTGAGTTAAGGCAACTTCTTGTTCATGCCTTAATTTGGATGTTTTTATAGATTTGCCTTAACTGGGGCATTTTCATGGCCTTAGAACTGTAAACTTGCAACTTAATAAAATCCCCCTTTTAAAAGCTGTTCCATTTCTGGCATCTCACATTCCAGCAGCTAGCAACTAGAATAATCTGGTTTAGGTATTAGGGTAATGTCGGCCTGTAAAATGTGTTGAGAAGTGTTCCCTAACTTATATTTTGTTGAAGAGATTGTAGAGAAATGTTATCATTTTGTTATTTAAATATTTGGCAGAATTCACCAGTGAAATAATCTGTGCCTGGTGCTTTCTGTTTATGGAAGGTTTTAATTGTTGACTTAATTTCTTTAATAGCTACAGGCCAATTTGGATTACTTATTTCTCCTTGTGTAAGTTTCAGTAGATTGTGTCTTTTGAGAAATTTGTATAATTCATCTAATTTATCAAATTTGAGGGCATGGAATAGATCATAACATTCATGTATTATTTTTCTATTATCTAGAGGAACAGTAGTGATCCCTCTTCCATTACTAATTTTAAAAATTTGTATCATTCAATTTGCAAGTATTTTGTTAAGGATTTTTGCATCTAAGAGAAACTGCTAGGAAATTTTCTTTTCTGGTAGTATCATTATCTGGCTTTAGTATTAGGTTCATTTCGGCCTCATAGAGAGGTAGAATTCACCTGTGAAGCATTCTGGTCCTAGACTTTTCTTTTTTGGTAGGTTTTTTGATGACTGATTCTATCTCTTTACTTTTAACTGCTCTACTGAGGTCTTCTACATCTTTTAGAGTTAGTGTGTTTCTAGTTTGCTATTTCATCTAGGTTGTCTAATTTGTTTGCTTACAGTTGTTCATAGTATCCTTTAAGATCCTTTTTATTTCAGTGGGGACACTAATAATGTCCCCACTCTCATTTCTGATTTTATTTGCATCTCATCTCTCTTTTTCTTTGTCAGTCTAGTACTTAAGGGCTTGTCTATTTTATGGATCTTCTCAAGGAACTAAGTTTTCCTTTTGCCAGAGAGAATGTTTTTTATAATTTCAATCTTTTAAAATGTATTGAGACTTGTTTTATGATCTAACATGTGGTCCATCCTGGAGAATGAGCCATAAGCACTTGAGAAGAATATTTACCCTGCTGTTTTGGGTGCAATTTTCTGTATATGCCTGTTAGGTCTAGTTTATTTATCATATTATTCAAGTTCTCTGTTTCCATATTTATTTTCTATCTAGATGTTCTATTGATGAGAGTAGTATATTGACATCTCCAACTATTATTACAGAAATGTCTATTTCTCCCTTCAGTTTTTGCCAGTGTTTGACTCATGTACTTTGGGGCACCATGGTTAGGTACATAAACATTTATGATGTTTCTTCTTTGTGGATTTCCAATTTTATTAATCTATAGGGTTCTTCTTTGTCTCTTATAACAGGATTACTTTTTTTTATCTTACCCTATTTCTATCTCCTGATGATCTCTGTTACCAACAACATATTCCAAGTTTATTCACTAATGTCAGTTCATATCAGTGAGACCATACAGTATTTGTCCTTTAGTTTTTGGCTGGTCTCACTCAGCATAATGTCCTCAAGGTCCATCCATGTTGTTACATACTTCATGAGTTTATTCTGTCTTAAAGCTGCATAATATTCCATCGTATGTATATACCACAGTTTGTGAATTCTACCAGTCATTCGAAGAATAATTATGAATCCTGCCCAAACTCTTCCACAAAATTGAAAAGGAGGGAACACTAATCAAGTCATTCTATGAGGCTAAACAAACTGTGGGATATGTACCTTCCTGGCAACATGGTAAAAGGCCATTGGTCTCCTTGGGGAAGGCTTGGAGGAAGATTAACAGCTTAAATTTGTGGCAGTTTAACAGGGTCCTCCCCTGAAAGGACTTGGATTCCCCTTCATTCAAGGGTCTTTGGGTCTATAAACTGTCTCAAGTCCAGAAATTGATTAAGGGACCATGACTCTCTGTTTTTGTAATTCAAGTTAGACTTCTCTTCACTTGACCTAGAACACTTTTGCTTACACAGCTCAAATAAGAATTTAGTAGACTGCCTATCTATTTGTATCATCTCTTTTTTTTCTTGATTGGTCTGGTGAAAGTTCTATCAATTTATTGATCCTTTCAAAGAATTAGCTTTGGTTTCATTGATTTTCCCTTTTATTCTCCTTTTTCAAAATGTCATTGATTTCTCTTTTGTATTGTGGTAGAATATAGATAGCATAAAAATAATTTAACACATTTAAGGGTATGATTCTGTGAAATAAGCACATTGAAAATGTTGTGTAACCTTCACCAACATCTATTTCTAGAACATTTTCAACATACCAAACAGAAACTCTATCCACTTAGCAATAAACACCATCCTCCCCCAATAGCCACTCTTCTGCTTTCTGTCTCTCTCAACTTGCTTATTTTAAGTTTTCCATATGACAGATATTATTCAATATATGCATTTCTGTCTGAATCATTTTACTCAATGTGATGTTTTAAAAGTTCACAAATGTTGCAATATGTATCAGCATTTCATTTATTCCTATGCTTGAAAAATATTCTATTGTAGAGATATGCCACATTTAGTTTATCCATGCATCTGCTAATAGACACTTGAGTGCTTCTGCTTTTTTAATCTTGTGAATAATGCTGTCATGAAAATGGTTGTACAAATATCTGTTCAAGTATCTTTCCAAATTCTTTTGCATATATACCAAAATGGAAATGATGGGTCTATGGTAATACAATGTTTAGCTTTCTAAGAAATTGCTAAACACATTTGCACAGTGGCTGCATCATTTTTCATTCCTCAAAACTATCTAATAAGAGTCCTGTCATGGTCAGGTTCCTGTGTCAATTTGCCCAGGTGGTTATGTCTGGTTGTCTAGTTGGGCAAGTACTGGCCTGTCTGTTGCTATGAGAACATTCCATGGACTTAAATCATGATAACATTGGCTGTATCCAAAGCTGATAGTGTTTGTAATCAGCTAAGGGGAGTGTCTTCTGCAATAAGTGATGCTTAATCTAATCACCAGAAGGCTTTTAAGGAGGATTCAGAAAAGACAGCCACCCTTCCTGCTTCAGCCAATAAGCATCTCCTGTGAAGTTCATTGAGATGCTTCATTGGAGTTGCCATCTCCACAGCCTGCCCTGCGGATTTTGGACTATTCCATTCCCATGGTTGTTCAGCCAGCCTCTTCTGAGAGTTCATTGAGGACCTTCATCAGAGTTGCCAGTGTGTGGCATGCCCTTCAGACCTTGGACTCTAAATTCCCATGGTTATGTGAAACCTTTTATAAATTGTATATCTATGGATATCTCCTGCTGATTCTATTTCTCTAGAGAACCTTAGCTAATGCAGTTTGGTACCAGGAGTGGTTCTTAAGAAACAGAATCTTAAAAATGTGTTTTTATGATTGGTTTTCTGCTCTGACTGGACTCAGAGGCACCAAGGACTCTGTTTCCCATAGTTGGAATGACAATGCCAATCCATCAGATGAGCTGGCGAAAGACAGAGTCGAAATATCACCATTGGTTTCTTCTAATGCTTCACTTATATGAAGCCAGGCACTTGGGGATAATGTTTTTGACACCTTTACAGAGTTTTATGGAAATAGGATATATAGAGATGTTGGCTGGTTGTTGTTAGATATGCTGTATACATTGATGAGGGAAAGTTATGAGCTGAAGGCTTCAAATGAGAAGCTTATGTGCTGTATGATAGATGTAAACATTTCTATGAGTGCCCTGAATGAAAACATTATTTCCTGTAGCCACAGACTTGAAATCTCTGAAAATCAGACTCAGAATCTCACTGTTATAGTAGCAACTTTACAACATAAACTGAAATCTCAATCTTGCATGATGTCTGCCTTTAAAGTGAGAGCATTGATTGGAAAGAAGTGGTACCCTGAAAAATGGGATGGCAACATATGGATTGATAATGATGGTGGTAGAGAGGTTGAAACCCTAGATCATGCTGAGCTTTTTCTCAGTAACTCTGTAATAGTCTGCCTTGAGGAGCTGGCCACTCACCCTCCATCTGAAGGGATTAACCCTAGAGTGATTAATCATGTTTCACCAAATGAAAGTGCAAATGAATGCCCTGAAAAAATTGTCTTGGAAGATACTTCTAACTCTTCATGACCCACCCCCACACTCCTCATTTCTTCCAGACCTATAACTAGACTAATGTCCCAGCAGGCCCCAAAAGGTGAGGTACCATGAGATACCTTCCTTCCATGAGGAAGTCTGCTATACTCCAAAAGAACTGCATGACTTTCCCAATTTATATAGACAAAAATCAGGGGAATATGTGTGGCAATGGAGTTTAAAGATGTGGGATAATGGTAGGAGGAATATAAAGATGGATCAGGCTGAATTTACTGATATTTGCCCACTAAGTAGAGATTCTGCATTCAATATTACAGCTTAAGGGGTTAGAAAATGCATTAACAGTTTGGATTGGCTGAAACATGGATCCAAAAGTGGCTTGCTTTACCTGAAGTTGAAATTCCAGAACTGCCCTGGTATAATGTAAATGAAGGAATCCAATGGTTTAGAGATATTGGAATGTTAGTGTAGATTTATCATGGAAACCCTCCTCACACACCCAAGGAATGTCTGAAGGATGTACCTTTTACCAGAACTGTGAGAAATAAATTTGTGAGACTAGTTCCATCATCCCTGAAGAGCTCTGTAGTTGCCCTTCTCTGTAGGTCAGATATTACTGTGGGAACTGCTGTTACTGAGCTGGAATCCTTAAACACAATAGGGATGATCAGATCCCAAGTTGGCAGAAGCTAGGTGGCAGCACTCGATAACCATTATGACATGGCTGTAATAAAGGGCAGCAGACACAAAGCAGGAGTCAAAATAATCTGACTCACAGAGACTAGTGGAATTGGCTAGTAGATCATGGGGTACCTAGAAGTACAAATTGAATCCAACAGTTCATTAAAAGAATTATCCATCATGAGCAAGTGAGTTTTATCCCAGGTATGTATGGTTGGTCCAACACAAGAGAATCAATTAATGAAATAAAGAGGAAAAAAACACATGATCGTCTCATTGAAGTGGAAAAGGCATTTGACAAAATCCTGCATCCTTTTTTAACACAAAATCTTCAAAAATAGGAATAAAAGGAAACTTCCTCAACATAATATAGGGTATATATGAAAAGCCCATTGCTAACATCGTATGCAAAGGTGAAATACTGAAAGATTTCCCTCTAAGATCTGGAAGACTACAAGGATGCTTACTGTCACCACTGTTATTCAACACTGTACTGGAAGTTCTAGCCAAAGAATAGTTGGAAAGGAAGAAGTCATCCAAATTGGAAAGGAAGAAGTAAAACTTTCCTTATTTGCAGATTACATAATCCTATTTATAGAAGGTCCTGAAAAATCTGCAACAAAGTTGTCAGAGTTAATATACAAGTTCAACAAAGTGGCAGTCTACAGGATCAACATGCAAAAACAAGTAGTGTTTCTATACACTAGTAATGAGCAGTCTAAGGAGGAAATCAAGAAAAGAATTCATTTGCAATAGCAACTAAAAGAGTCAAATATCTAGGAATGAGTTTAACCAATGATGTTAAATTTGGGTACAGAATAAATTTAACCACTTATATTAAATGATGGACATAGAAAACTATAAAATATTGCTAAAAGAAATCAAAGAAGACCTTAATGAATGGAAGGACATTCCATGTTCATGAATTGAGATGTCAACTCTACCCAAATTAATTTGCAGAATCAATGAAATCCCAATCAAAATTTCAATAGCCTACTTTATGGAAATGGAAAAGCCAATTATCAAATTTATTTGGGGGGCCAGGTGAAGGGGAACTGAATATGCACTAACATATTTAAAAAGAGGAATGAAGTTGGGAGCTCACACTTTCCATTTTTAAAGCATTTTATAAGCTACAGTGGTCAAAACAACATGGTACTGACATAAGAACACATATACTGAGCAATGGAATCAAACTGAGAGTACAGAAATAGACTCTCATATCTATGGCTACTTGATTTTTGACAAGGCTGCCAAGCCCACTCAACTGGGAAAGAACAATCTCTTCAACAAATGTGGCTGAGAGAACTGGATATTCATATCCAAAAGAATGAAAAAGGACTGCTATCTCACACTATATACAAAAATTAATTCAATATGGATCAAAGACCAAAATGTAAGAAGCGGACTATAAAACTCCTCAAAGAAAGCATAGGGGAGCTTCTTCAAGATCTTGTGATATTTGATGCTTTCTTATGCTTTACATCCCCAAAATAAGCAACAAAAGAAGAAATAGATAAATTAAAAACTTTTGAGCATCAAAGGACTTTGTCATGAAAGCAAAAAGACAACGTACCCATTGGGAGAAAATATTTGGAAACCACATGTGATGGTTGGGTTCATGTGACAGCTTGGCCAGGTAATGGTGCCCAGTTGTCTGGTTAAGCAAGCAACTGGCCTAATTAGTTACTATAAGGACATTTCATGGACTTAAATCATCAATAAGTTGATTTCATCTGTGGCTGATTGATTACATGTATACTCAACTAAGGAGTGCATCTTTAAGTTTAATCCAATTATTTGAAGGATTTAAAAGGAGAAATGATAATTTCTGCAGTCATAAGAAAGAATTTTTATCTCTACTTCAGCCAGTCAGCTCCTCCTGGGGACTTCATAGAAGACCTTCATTTGAGTTGACAGCTTGCATCTGCTCTATGGAACTTTGACTCATGTATCCCCCCAGTTGTGTAAGACACTTTTATAAAATCTCATAATATTTACAGATCTCTCCTGTTAGTTCTGTTTTCCTAGATAATCCTGGATTATATGCCATATAGCCAATAAGCATTTAATATCCAGAATATATAAAGAACTTATACAACCCAACAATAAAAAAAAATCCAATTTCAAAATGGGCAAAAAAAACTTGAATAAATATGTAATAGTCAGGATTCTCTAGGGAAACAGAACCAGCAGGAGATATCTGTAAATATGAGATTTCATAAAAGTGTCTCACAACTGGGGGGAATGCATGAGTCCAAATTCTGTAAGGCAGCCTGCAAGCTGGCAACTCTAATGAAGGTCTTCTATGAATTCCTCAGGAAAGGCTGGCTGGCTGAAGTGGAGAAAGATTCTCTCTTCTGACTTCTCCTTTAAAGTCCTCAACTGAATAGAATAAACATCACTCATTGCAGAAGACACTCCCCTTAGCTGACTGCAGATATAGTCAGCCACAGATGCACTCAGTGTCCTCACAGCAACAGATGGGCCAGTGCTTGCTTCACCAGACAGCTAAGCACCATCATCTTCAAGTTGACACATAAGCTTAACCATCACAAGACATTTCTCCAAAGAGGAAATACAGATTGCTAAAAAGCACATGAAATACAGATTTGCAACACCACTATTTATGCAAATCAACATCATAATGAGGTATCATTTCACACTCCCTAGACTGGCCACTATTCAAAAAGAAACAAACAAAAAAAACAGAACCCTAAGTATGTTGGAGAGGTTGTAGAGAAACAGGAACACTCGTTCATTGCTGGTGAGAATGTAACATGGTGCAGCCACTGTGGAATACATTTTAATAGTTCCTCAGAAAGCTAAGTATAGAATTATGATATGAGCTGACAATCCCACTATTTGGTATATACGCTTAAGTGAAAACAGGGACTTGAACAGATATCTACACACCAACGTTCATAGCAGCATTATTCACAATTGCCAAAAGCTGGAAGTAAGTCAAATGTCCATCAACTGACTAATGGATAAAAAAAAATGTGGTATATACATAAAATGGAGTATTATTCAGCCATAAAAAGGAATGAAGTATGTGGTAATGAGGAAGAAACTTGAAGATGTTGAGTGAAATAAGCAAAAGGACAAAAATTATATGATCTCACTAATGAGCAAACTCATAGAATTAGAGTCTATAAAAAGGCTGCCATTCTATATTGGGGTTAGAGAATGGTGAGTTAATGCTTTACTTGTACAGAATTTCTATTTAGGTTGATGGTAAAGGTTTGGGAATGGATGGTGGTGATGGAAGTACATTATTGTGAGTGTAATCAACATCACTGAAGTATAGAGGTGGATGTGGTTATTTTACTAGAATAACAATTAAAAGATAAGACATAGACCTGTACTACATAGGACTCTAGTTAACGGTAAAGTATAAGAATGCTCTTTCATGAACTATAACAAATGTATGATACTAAAACAAAGTGTTAGTAATAGGGTGGCATATGGGAAAATAAACCTAATATAAATTGTGGATGGTAGATAATAGTGCAATTTTATTAATGTCTCATCAATAGTATCAAATGTAACTGCTAGTAAAAAAAGTACTGCTATAAAAAAGTGCTATCATCAATTATATCAGGTGTTCCACACCAATGCAAGGGGTTGTTGTTGGTGGGGTGGTATATGGAAATCTTGTATTTTATGCATAATTGCTTTGTAAGACCACAACTTCTCTAATAATTTTAAAATTTTAAAAATTTCCAGTCATATAACGAACAAAGACAGGCTGAAGGATCTCTGCCTAGGACCATGGACTGTGTGAAAATAGGGGTTGGTTCCAGGCATTGTACTGAAGCCCAATGCATGTTCCAAGCTCAGGACCAACTTCAAGCCTTTTAAGAATACTGAAAATGCCCATGGGAAGAGTTTCCATTCTAATCCTTGTGGTAGGTAGTGTTTCTTTCAACCCTAATTAGACGCTTTTTAATCGGAATGATTTTTTCCTAAAGTCTTTTTTATGATTTATTCTATGCTGAGGGGATATAATGTCTCATGGATTAAAAAGAAAAACAAACAAAAAAAAATCATTCTTTCAGAAAATTGAGAAGCAACTGATGTCCCTCCATTCCTTGGCCCATTCTTTCCTTGACTGTTGCTAATTTTCCATCTCATACCTTACACTAAGGCCCCCCTCCCTTTTTATTCTGATGTGTTATATACAACAAATTTCAATCATGTCTAGGTGCTAAGAAAGTAAGCAGGAAAGAAGTTTGTAATACAAAAGACAAAGAGGTTCCTGTGGCCAGGGAGGTGGCAAGGGCTTGATGCTCTCAACTTGAAAAGCCTTCATAGCCAATCTGAGATAGAAACAGCATTGAGAAAAGGTGGGTCATCATGATTTAAATAGAGAATACATAATGAATTACTGGGAAGGGCCACCTGGAGAGGAGGATCCACCTGTGTCAGGATTAGATGCAGCTACTAAAAGTAAAGACAGTCTTAACAGTGGTTCTTTAAAGGAACTTATTTCTATTTCACATTAAACACTAGTATTGTGCTTTATGGTCATCCGGGACCCCGGTTCCTACCATTTTTCTCCATCATCTAAGGGTATGGCTACCACCTTCAAATTATTACCTTTTTGGTCCAAAATGACTTCTGGAATTTCAGTTATCACATCTGTTTTGTAGTCAGAAAAAAGGAAAGAGACACAAGGGGAAAACAAAGCTTTTCCCTAATTAAATCAGTTACCTTTAAGCAGTCTTAGAATTTCCACACAAGTCTTCTGCTTATCTCATTGGACCAATCTCGATCAATTGGTCACACCTTGCTGAAAGGGAGTCTATAAAATATAGTCTTTTAGGAGGTACATTGACACCCCAATTGTCTCCCTACTACACTGCATTCTGAATTAGTTTAATTTTGAGAAAGTTGTGTGGAACTGTTTGGTGGGATGGAAATTACATACTTCACGTGTTGTTGTCAGTTAACTGTGAAAGTGTCTAGTACATGCTTAGCATTGAGAAGGCATTCAATTAATCTTAACTCAATCTGTTTTTGAATTGTTAAAATAATATAAGTGAATGAATAAAAGGAAAAAACACAAAAGAGTCATTATCAAACCTTGGGGAGTCCCCATAATTAACAATGGAAGCAAGAAAATGAATTAGCAAGGAGTAGTCAGGAGTACCCTGAATTGCTTTGTAATGGTTTCTTTCCTTTACCTTTGCCCTAATTGCAGCTTTAGGCTGTAAATGTTTTAATTTGAGAATAATTTGCAGCTCTTTAATAAATTTCTTTCCAATTATACTGCCATGTGAAACTTATAGCCTCATAAGAAAGTATGGTCTTCAGAGAACTTATCTTCTCCCCTTTGTAGAAATGAGATAGATTGATTAATTTTGGCTTCAATTTCTAAAAATATGCATTTGTATCTTGAGATCAGTCTACAATCAGTAGTTAAATGTCTCCAGAATAGGTAATTATTGTCACTAAAAAATAGTTTAATCTGAAGAAACAGGCTTTAAAAACCCACTTTTTGATATATATTTGGCCTTGTGTGTTCCCCAAATTTCCTGGATTGTCTTAGTACCATAGATCATGGGATTCTATTTGAAGTGCCCGATTCTGGTTTTTTTTAGAGATTAGACTTGTCTGATAGTCTGTGATATGGATTTTAATGTGCATAGTGAAATGTATTTTTAAGATACTGTTTAAAGTTCTGAAGAGAGAGGCCCCTGTAAACTATTTTTGATTTAATGCTCATGCTAGAATTTTGAGTAGTGACTACAATGGAAAGACCTTGGGGATCTGGAGAATTCTGTAGGCAATTTATCTTAGAACTAACTGCTTTTGCAGTAGATTTTGCTTACAGTAGTAATGGCCTATTTTATAATTTGTCTCATGGCAATTATTTCAATAGAACTTAAAAACCTGCAAAGTCAATGTACTGGGCTAAGGTCATGTACTGGCAACTCTTAATTTATTTGATTAGATTTATCTTTACCATGCCCCAATTTACTGATTCTGAGAGGAGCTGGAATGTGTGAAAAGAGGAAAAATGTCTATTACTTATCTGATAATTAATTATGCCCTTTTATGCTGTTTTTTTTAATTTTCATTTTAGTTCCAAGTCACATAAAAATCTCTATGGATCTCAACAAGTAAATGGGATGGATCCCAACAAATAAATGAGATGCTTCCTTGCTACCAGCAGAAGCTGCTGTGCCCATAAAACTAAAATCTCACATTTTGTCTTCTTGCCAATAAAAAATGCCTACTAGAGCAGATCCAGGAATCTATCTCTCTATCCAAACAGTGCTTGCTGTTATAAACACACGGAACCTGTATTTACAGTCTTCACACAACCCTCATTTCCACCATTTTCAGTGTATGTGTATGAAATTCTTACGAATGGTTCATAGATGATATGCAAATGGGCATTGCTTTTGGAACTTGCATTAGTCGTCATCTGGGATCTGTTGAAATTCTTTTGGACAGATGGAGCAGAGCTCTACACTGCAATTCTGAGGGATGGAAAAAGCATGATGCAAGACACCATCACTGGAGGGAAGTTTCTGACATTGCCTAGGCAAAGATTTTGAAGACCAGCGATATTCCTGAGCATAGATCCTTAAAAACACACTCTAAAGCTTTCAGAGTGGACAAAAAGAGGCCTTTTTCCATCTGCACTACATCCTGAGAAATAAGATGTATATTTTTCCTACAGCAAGAAAGATTCCAGGTTCTTTATTTTTCAGGGGTCATGTACCTCTGTGATAATCTGATAAAATTTATGAACATGCTTCTCCAGGAAAAAATATCTATATAGACACATACATAAGATTTTGCAAACTTCCATGTTTCATGTACTCCCTATATACCTCTCTAGATTGTTTAGGGGTCCAGGTAGGAATCCCTGGAAATCTGAGGATGATTATGGAAACTTGTCTTGGATACAGTGTGATTTGTGTTCATTCCCTGGCTATACCTATTACATATGGGGAGGAGATATTAATAGTAATAACCTGTGTTGTGTGGCTTTCACCTCATCTGCCAATTCAGGACCTCTATTACCTGCAGAGTCCTCCTCCCCAAAGCCCACCCCACCAACCCCAATAATTTTACCTTGAAGTCCTCGAGATATTTCAGTTGTGTTCATGTACGAGACAAGAGTGGTCACATAGTGTTTCTGGGTACTGGTACCCTCTCTGCTGGATACCTCTAATCCCCCTGAGTTATCACTGCCTTTGTCAGGCACCAATGTCTAGCCTGCACATCATTGCCACTTCTGATGGGCCCATCGTATTCTCCTTCTGCTGGCACATTGGAGCCCATGAGGGACTAAGATGATGTCTTAAGATTGCTCAGTGATCCCAGGCAGTGTTGGGGAATGTTTTCTACCCTCTGTGTAATTGTAACCACAGTTGGAGGATTTCTATTGAGTTCCAATTTGAGGGCTTTTAGCAAGACAATGCTTTAGACTTGTATTTCCAGGTCCCTCTCATTGCTATGAGTCCATACTGCTGAGCTGAAGAGAAACTCCAGATGTTCCCTGGTGTATTATATAAGTCAGGATTTTCTAGAGAAACAGAACCAACAGGAGAGATCTGTAAATATGAGATTTGTAAAAGGTGTCTCATGTAACCATGGAAGTGGAAGAGTTCAAAATCTGTAGGGCAGGCTGTGAAGTTGGCAGCTCTGATGAAGACTCTCAACGAATTCCACAGGGAAGACTTGCTGGCTGAAGAAGCAATGAAAAAGTCCCTCTTTTTCTTTAATAGCCTTGAACTGGTTGTATATTTTTTTTGTGGGAGCTGCACCCTTGTTGAAAGCAGATGCAATCAACTGACTGATGATTTAATAAATCAGCCTTCTGATTTATCAACCAGCTACAAAATACCCTTGCCGCTAAGATTAGGCCACTGCTTGCCTGACCAGACAACTGGACATGTCACTTGGCCAAGTTGACACCTGAACTTAACAGTCACACCCGGATTGTACTCAGAATGCTCAATCCTTTCCCTTGATGGAGGTTTGTCCCTGGTTCAGTAGCATTTGCCTGGCTCACTCTTCCCTTGGGTGCTTCTTGTGCAAATGCCATTCCAGAGACCTGCCCAGTGCTTAATTAGTGGCAGTCAGAATTGTTGCCAACCCAGCATTGGACCTAATGTAAGTTTAAAATAGAAAGTACAGGATCATCAATATTTAAGAATAATGCAGAAAACAGTGTGACCTTTGGGACTTAGGTCATATTTTTAGGGAATCTCAGAGAGCTCTTCCAGGTCTTTGTGATGTCCTGCTTTGTAATTCTGCTTTATCCTACATCCAAGCCAGTGCAGTACTGTGAAAATGGCATGAACAAAATTCTAGGTTCTTACTGGAAACAGGCACCATTTTTTTTGTAAATAACTCCATTCAGCACCTGTAATAATTTAGAATCACAACAATCTTTGTGTCATTATTCCATTTTTTATACAACTCATGCACCTCAAACTTCACAGGAGTCAATAAAATATGATTCTGAAATAATGCTGAATTTAAAGCTTACCATGCAGTATATGGAAAAAAAATGCCTCACCATTTTTCTTGCTGTCATTTGAAGGTATGGTAGTTGATTCATCATAACATTGGAAACATGTTTTGAAAATGCCAATATCTCCATCAGCTATAGATTTGCCTTAATTAATACTAGAGTTGCCTGCTGCACCTTTATATTCTTCACCCACGCCATTACTTCTCTCCTTGACATGCTGGACTTCATTCAACCACCTTGGTGTGGTTCTCTCTCTCCAGTATTCTATATACTCTCAGCCTCAACTTTCTGCCATGTCAGCTGGTTAATCCTTTGTCCCAAAAGGAAATTTCCACACCAGCCTTCACCCTCTTGTCTCTTGAACTTGCTTTTTGTTTCTTCACTCCCTCCAAGTAAACTACTTTTTTACTCAAAAATAGACCCTATTATGTGTAAGGCATTTAAAAAAAAATTTTTTATAACATTTTGAGGGAGTTTTAAAATACAAATGCAGTGGGATCAACTTGGATGTGAAAATAAAATGGGCCTTATGCCTTTTCTGCAACTAGTATACTTTCCTCATAAGGTTCATCTCCCTGGGTATAGAAATGTATAGGGTAAGAAGGGTGGTGCATGAAAAGGAAATTTTGAAGTTTCCCAATAATTTTCAGTCTCCTTACTGGTCTCTATTGCATGACCTTCTATTTCAGGTAAATGCTGTTTTTTCAGTTTTTCTCTCCCTCCTTCAACCCCCTTCTTGCCATATGGAGAAGAGCCCTGTGGGATCTTGTGGTGTCAGAGGCAGCCTTCTCTGGATCTTCTCTCTTCTGATTGGCCTGGTGCCATGGAGGTGCATCTGACTAGACCTTACCTGAACTGACTGCTATAGTTCATGATTCTGGACATTTTCTTTTAATCGAGAAATCCCCATGTGCCGCAGCATGTCCTGACCCCATGCCTCTGCCAATCCAGCCATTCTCACGTGTACTGTCTCCTCATGCTCTTCTCTAGAATCCCTTGAAGGCTGTGGAGGCTGAGGAAAGCCAGAAACAGAACCTCAGGCTCCTTTCTGCTGCTATTCTCATCTGTCAGTGCTGACTTCACTCGTAAGCCATGTTGGATGTGGTCCTGAGCCATACACCAGGTTACTCCTAGGAACTTGTGGGGTTTCTCGATGTACTCTTCAAGAGGCCACTGCTGCCTAGAAGTTCCTGGGTTACTTCTACCTGACTGTCAACACTGACTTCTAGGATTTTTTCCTGGGGTTGGCAAGTGTGCTGGTTTGAAAGGATGTATGCCCCCTAGAAAAGCCATGTTTTAATCAAAATCCCATTTCATAAAAGTAGAATAATCCCTGTTCAATACTATATGTTTGAAACTGTGATTGGATCATCTTCTTGGATGATGTGATTTAGTCAAGAGCGGTTGTTAAACTGGATTAGGTGATTACATGTCTCCACCCATTTGGGTGGGTCTTGATTGATTTACTGGAGTTCTATAAAAGAGGAAGCATTTTGTAAAAAGAGATTCAGAGAGAGCAGAGCAGAATGTCAGAGCCATGAGAAGCCGAGTCCAACAGACAGCGACTTTTGGAGATGAAGAAGAAACATGCCTCCTGGGATGCTTCATGAAACAGGAAGCCAGGAGAAGAAGCTGGCAGATGACACTGTGTTTGCCATGTGCCCTTCCAGATGAGAAAGGAACACTGACCATGTTCACCATGTGTCTTTCCAGATGAGAGAGAAACTCTGATTGTGTTTGCCATGTGCCCTTCCACTTGAGAAAGAAACCCTGCACTTCATCGACCTTCTTGAACCAAGGTATCTTTAGATTGGACATTTCTATAGACTTCTTTTAATTGGGACGTTTTTTCAGCCTTAGAACTGCAAACTAGCAACTTATTAAATTCCCCTTTTTATAAGCCATTCTGTTTCTCGTGTATTGCATTCCAGCAGAAAACAAACTACAACAGCAAGCCAGACATTTGTATCCAGCTGACTCTTCCTCCTCTGCTTCCCTTTACCATAGAGGTTTTTTTTTTTTAATTTTCTCCTCCAATCTGGAAGAAACTTTCTCTGGGGTTTTAATGACATAGAGGCTGCCTAATATCATGATTTAAGGTCAGGGAAATGTGGGGAGAGGAATAACATCATGTAACTTAAATTCTTTCCAAACAGCATTCCTGAAAACATCGTTACTATTATTCTTGGTTCCCATCTTAATCTTTTGCTTGGGGTTTCTAGCCCTACTCCAAGTTTTCTGCATTCATTTCTATGATTTTTCCTCACTTATTTCTCTAAGTAGTGTGAGCTTATGACCAATCCTTTACCATGCTCATCGGCCTCTGTGACCTCTGCTACCTGGGAAGCTCTGTGCATCCCTTTTGTGTATGTTCATCCCTGAGGATGCAGGTGATGATGCTTAGGCTATGGGTGCATCCTCCAGTTACTTGAAAACAGACTGGCCTCCACTGCTGCTCTGGGAGTCACTGGTGCATGGTCCGTAGGAAACCTGACTGGTATGGTCTGCTGCTGCTAACAGATAGGACTATGCCTCTCCTGGCAGCTGTTTCCTGTCCTGACATCTCAGTACTCATGCTGGGCAGGGTGCTTCCCACACTGGACCTATGAAGGAGTGGCAAGACTGCCTATCTCCCCCTGGGGTGCTAGTCCTTATATATGCGTCCTTACGTTTCTTGAAAATTTCTGAGGGTGTAAGGCTTATTCAGTATTAACTTGCTACTTTTATCACAGTTCCATTTTGGGCTATGATAGAGGCACATCTAACCTGGTTGTACTCAAACTCTAACCTTGTTGCTCCTCTTTCAGTGACTGGGGTGTTGCTGTGGGGTCAAGCTGTGACTCTTATTTTCTTTCTCTGGATCCTCTTTTTTTTTCCTGTTGGCAGGCTCCTTAATCCCTTATGCAAATGTATAACTTGTAACCTCTTAAGCAGTTTTCCAGGCATGCCCATGCATAATTATATCACAGTGGTGGTAAAGTTTATGCTTCATTAAGGCTCCTATATACATATAAAATTTGAGTAAGTTACAGATTTATAGTTTTCTTCTTAATTATATAAATATACCAAGCAATCCCTTCTAAATTTTCTTGCTTCCTGTTTCCTGGTTGCCAAATGATTTCAACAAATTATAGAAATCCTTGAAAATGTTTGAACCCTGCTCCCCTCCCCATCTATGATAATGGATGTAAGTGATTGAAAAACATATTTTATGTGAGTGTCTGTTTTAAATGAAGGCTTTCCTTTCAGACTTTTTTCTCCTTCTTCACTTGCTGTTTCCAAAGATGATATCTTGTATCTCCCTTTTTACATTGTCTTGTATGGCTTCTCAAAAAGTCTTTTACTTTCAAATTGGGGAAAAGCAGATTAAATATAGTAAGATGGATTGAAGCTACTTCCCTCTGCCCTGATTAGAATTATCAATAATCTTTTGGGAGATGGTGTTTTCCTTCCTGGTTGACTCAGACAGTCATTCCCAACTAATGTGTGGGCTCCTGGTAATAAAAACAATAACAAGTAAGAGTCAAATGTCCCTGTACTAAAATGATGCCAGTTATTACTCAAGGTTCTCAAGAAGTCACTTTAAAATCATTGTAATATGAGGAACATGTTTTCTTCATGTGAGAGTAGTAGAATGATTCTCCCTATGGGAATTAATTCCTATTGTGGTGAGATGTGCTTGCCCTTGGGGCAGGCAGCACCAGGCTTCATTAGTGAAGTGTCAACCCAAATCAGATTATATACAGGTTCCCTCCCCTCATTTATGGTACCAGAGTGTGTCCTTCTCGTTTGGAGCCAACGGGTCTTAGGAAAAATAAAACCTACACTAGCTTCCATCTGAAATTGAAGCATTTTGCAAATTGCAAATGAGAATTTGCAAGGAACAGGAATAGGGGGCTGGAATTGCTCAAATGGGGGCGGGGAGAGTAGTATCTCCTGAGAGAAGTGGGAGTACTGGATGGGAGATGGTTGCTTATAGATAGGCAGAGGGAGGAGGAGATGGGACAGCTGGGGAGATGAAAGAGTTAGTCAAGGAGGAAGCATCCGTCCAGGTTATAAGTCAACCTCCCAAGATCTAAATTCTGACCTCTTGGATCCTCCACAAATTGCCATGAGAAAATAGGCTAGGAATAGTGTCCTTACTCTTAATATTACATCTCTGGTTTGTCTTGTGAGGGTGTCTGATGCTTAAGTGAAAGAACTCATCTGCACTTAAAGAGTGGGTTCATTTGGTGATGATGGGCATGGTGATTCTTCAAAAGGAAACACATCCTGATCTGCTGGATGAACCCTGGCTGATAAAGGGTGGAGGCTCCTAACCTCCACAACCAATGAAGACTATCACATGGAAAGGTCTACAGGCAAGAAGGTATCTTCCCCATGCAGGGTGGTAAGGCAACTTTCTCTGATTATCCTCTTAGACTCCTTGGCATATCAAGGGGAAGCCCAGAGGTATCTGGGAATTGTTGAAATCAACCACCATACCAAACTAAACAAAAGCCAACAAAAACAAAACAAAACAAATCATTCCAAATTCTGACTCAATACTTATTTGGGCTTAGAATACCCACATCCTTAAATGATTTTTCAGCCCCTCCTTTGATACAGGAGCTAAAACAAAACATTAAGCCAGACTTAACTTTTGGTGGGGATTTATTAACTTAAGATTTTTACCATAGATACCATACAAATAACTGAGAGCCCAGATATAAGGATTTGTGGTCAGTGCAGGAATTAGAGCTTTAGAGAGCCTCAGCAGGGAAGGAGAAAGCAAGTTTATAGATTTGGTGTTCTGGATTGGGTGGCTGGGTCTCAAGGAAGAAGGTAGGAGTCCTTTTGCCTGAATCTGCACATAATGTCAAACAATGTGACTAGTAAAACTGACCTGTAGTGCTAAGTCAATTTAAGTTGGGCTCTTTAAATTCCACCTAATTAATGACAGGTTTGGATCTAGAGTCTGGGACAGGATCAAGCACACAGATGAGGAAGGCAGTTCCAGTTTCAAAGACTAAAGGGAATTCAGGGCATGAAGTCAAGAAGATCCTAGAAATGACAGGAGACTCTGGGGAAGACCAGGATGGACTGATTGTTGTGGGAAGTTTAGCTCTGAAATTCTAAAATAATAGTAAATGCTAGTCTGGGTTTCCATAGGGAGAGTTCAGGGGATCTAGTTATAAGAAAAATGTTCTGGTGGCTTTAAAAACTGGCAGTGTTATCTGAGCCTCATGTGTGAGAGATATGTATCCAATATTTTTCTTATTAATAAGTATTATGCTGCAATGCAATTCTGATACTAACTACCTGGAGTTACTGCAAACTAAGAAATTGTGGGACGCAATTCTCCACAAGTCTCCTCTTAGGCCAGACATTAACCTCAAGTTTGGGCACTCAGACCACTCTTACTTCTGACCAACTGGCCACAAATTTGGAGGTTTCTACTACTCTCCCAAGTTCAATAATTTGCTAGAACAGGTCACAGAACTCAGGAAAGCACTATACGTACAATTATATTTTTATTATAGCATAAGGGGTACAAATAATAAGTAGACAAAAGAAGAGACAAATAGGGCAAGGCACGGGAGGTTCTTAAATGCAAAGCTTCTGGTATCTTCACCTCACTGAGTCAGGACATGTCACTCCTTGCACATTCCTGTGTATTACCAGTCAGATGAGCTCACCTGAGTTTCTGGGTCCAGAGTTTTTCTTGGGGTATCATTAAATAGACATGATTGAGTCAATGTTTATATGATTGAACTCAATCTCCAATCCTCTTTCACTTTAAGTGAGGCCGAATTTCTTACTAGTCAGGTGTCAGGGACCTGACTCAACACCCCAACTCTTTAATCACATGTTTGGCCTTTCTAACATTGCCAATCCTACCCAAAGACTACTGGCCTCCTCCTGAATCATCTCTTTAGCATAAATTATCAAGTGTGTGTGTGGGTACAATGAATAACAAAGAGATTCTTATCATCTGGAAAATTCCAGAAGCTGGCACAAAGGTCAGACTTCACTTTAAGTGAGACCAAATTCCTTACTATACATATGCTAAGGCATGCTTTTGACACAACGTTTTCTCCGTTTCTAGGCCTAGGCTGTATACTACCAGACTGATGGAGTGCATGGATATGAGCTTGCAGCTTATTGAAGGCCAAATAACACAGGCACTTGCCTATGGCCACAAACTGGGCACATTAGTATGGCTCGAATTCCTGTGATCATCATCTACCAGGAAGGAGTAAGGACATGCTGTTCCCCTTTCTTATGTTCCACTCTATCTGGTTAGCTCTCTGATTATTTCAAAATTATAATTATAATTTCCCCTCCCAAATGCACCATATTCCTTGCTTTCCACTCTCTTTTTCAAACTCTGATGCTATGGCTTAATTGGTTGGTCTTTATCTCCAATTATTTTCACACTTAGCCCCTAAAACATAATTTTCTGTCATTCATTTATGGTGTCTCTTTGACTTATTGTCTGCCACCATCTGACTGCAGTGGGCTTCTAGCAGTTCTGCTGCTGGTGGAGTCTCATTTCCAGAAATCACTTTTATTAGGATAATTTCCTACCTAAGGCCCACTAAGCTTGTGGGTTCATACATTTCAGCAGTGTATTTTAGATCTCTCACCAATACACCCCACTGCTCAGCTGACTTGTTTTCACCTCCTGACCCCTGTTTCTTAATAAAGGATTTTTCTGACTCTACGTCCCATGACCTGAGATCACTTCCCCTTTGCTTCTGCCATTCTGATCCCACCTGTCAGGCAAAGTCTAAGCTGACATTCATCTTCATCAGGAAGTTTAGTGAAACTCTAGTCCACACTGAATTTCTCTTTGTGGTAGATTGAGTTATGTACTCCAGGAAAAAAACATACAAGTAATTATAATGCATTCCTGGGGCTGTGAACCCATTGTAAATAAGATATCTCAAAGATATGACTTGAGATAAGGTATGGCCCTACTAAATCAGATTGAGCTTTAATCTGAATTACTGAGTTTAGGAGCAGAATAAAATGCAGATACAGAGAAAGAAAGCCACAGGGGAAGGAACAAGCCAGAAGTCAGTGGAACCTGGAAGAGAAAGGAGATGATATCTGTTTGTAATGACAGAAAAGCCAAGGACCCAAGGATTGCCAGCACCAGCCCCAGAATGCCACTGTTTTCAGGGAGAAAACATTGCTTTGCTGATGCCTGGATTTTTGAGTCCTCTTAGCCTCAAAACCGTGAGGCATTAACTTTCCATAGATTAGGCCAACCCATTGTATGTATGTGTTTTAGCATCTATAAACTATTTCACTATAAATAACTAGCATTCTCATAGTGATTCTCCAATCTGAACTGCACTTTCATATGCAGTCTGTGCTACCTTCTAGTATGCCTTCAGTCTCTTAAGTTAGTGTCCATTTCTCCTATTTCTTCAGCTAGCAGATAAGCTTTTTCTTTTTAGTTGTTTGTTTGTATTTTGTTCTGTGTTAATTACAAAGACTTCTCTTTCTATATATCTGGGTGGGAGCCAGTGGCTGGTGAAGAACTAAGCATAGAATAAATTTTTATTTAATGTTTCAGGGAAAATGAATTCTTCAACTGGAGATAAGGGATTCAGTTGATGACAGAAATGAAAACAGAACAGTGTTTTGTAAGGACAGGAATAAATTGAACTAAATGATTTACTTGGATCAAATTACTATACCACAGAAAAAATATAAACTATATTAAGTTAACAGTACCAAAATACATCATGTATCATCTATATCATGGATCAGAAAATGAATCTATTGTATTAGTTTACATCGGTTTCAGAATATATAATATGACAAGCAATAATTTTCTACTTAGGAGAAATATTCAGTTCTGCATTTTTTGATTTATTTGGTCATACTTTTGTGAAGATATGTTTATTGGTTTGGTTGGAAAATGTCAAAGTAGTTTTCATTCAGAAAAGCTTTCTCTTCTTGATGAAAATTTAGCACACAAACACATGGAACCATTTTATCATTAGGAAAATAAAAAGTTGTTTGTAATGAAGAGGTCTATTGTTCAATATTTCTAAAACAGTTCCATGTTGCAAAGAACAAAACACCTTCAGTTATTTCACTTGCTGGAGGTTTCTGAATTAAAGGAGAAAAGAAATTGTTTTTACAGCTACAAATATCCCCTTGTTCTAGTTTGTAAGCTGCCAGAATGTGATATACCAGAAATGCAACAGCTTTTAAAAAGAAGAATTTATTAAGTTGCAAGTTTACAGTTCTAAGGTCATGGAAATCCAACTTAAAGCAAGGCTATAGAAATGTCCAATCTAAGACATCCAGGGAAAGATAGCTTGGGTCAAGAAGACTGATGACGTTCAGGGTTTCTCACTTAACAGGACAGGCCATGGCAAACAAGACGCCTTCTACTAGCTTCCTCTTCAGGCCTCCTGCTTCATGAAGCCCCCCTGGGGGCATTTTCTTTCTTCATCTCCAAATGTCTCTAGTTATGTGGGCTCTTCTGGCTTTTTCCAAAATGGTTCCCTCTTAAAGGGCTCCAGTAAGCAACCCCACCTTGAATGGGTGGAGACACATCTCCATGCAACCCATCTAATCAAAATGTACCACTCACAGTTGGGTGGGTCACATCTCCATGGGAACAATCAGAAAGTTCCCCCCACCCCCACCCCAGCAATACTGAATGAGGATTAAAGGACATGGCTTTTCTGGAGAACACCACAGATTCAAACCTGTACATGCCCCCAGGAGAACCAGGACATTGTGTAGGTAACAGCAGTAGTTATGATCATCTTCTCCAATATTATGTGGTTTCTACCACTTTATGTCTCTATCAGTCACTATTTACCAACATCTTTCAACTTTCCTCTGCATCTTATTGATTCTACTTATTTATGACTTCTGCTGCCTTACTGTCTCTGTTGCCTCATGGTTTCTATCTAATGGATTCTCAAGGTATCTCTTCACTTTTTTCCAAGCTCATGTCTGTTAACTCTTTTTGAAGTTGTTATAATGACATTTCCTAGGAAAAACATTGCAACTGACTTGGTATTTTATCACCCAGTTCTTGTGCTAAGGCACTCTGTAACCTGTCGTGATTTGGGCACCAATCTTTGGTCTCACTCTCTCTGATCAGAGTAGGAGTCATGTTGTTCAAAGCAAGTCATCCCCACATTGCCTTTTATTGGTAAACTTATCCTAGACCGGTGTTACCCTGGGATTTGCAGGTCCAGGAATACTGTCTTTTCAGGGTCCCAGAATTGAAAGACATGAAGCTGCAAAATCATGCTTGGTAACTCATAAGACTGATGTCATAGCCAGATTTTATCAATTAAAAATGAGAAATTTAGCTATCAAGCAAATCAGATGATTGCAACTGCCTGTCCAGGTCTTTTTTGCTCCTGTGGGCAGAGCTGGACCATGGGTAGATTAGCCAAATACCTGGCCACAGTACCATGCTATATGGCAGACTAATCTTCTCTGGAATAAATTGGAAGTGTGGTACAGTTAACTTGGCTTTCTGCACATGACTCCCATGTAACTGGCCAAATGGAAATTGGTTCCACTTCTGATTGAATAGGCTGATACTTAGCAGAGATTTATTGAATTGTGAAAGTTCTCTGTTACACTTCTTGGTGGAAATAAAAATCATTCCTTGCCAGTACCAATTTATCTTTTTTGAGCTCTTTTCCAAATCAAACATTCATGTTAACTGTGAACTTAGAGATCGTTTGCCCCACACTCTGAGATCTCCTGGTCTCTGAAAGTGAGCATAATAGTCCTTTCCTGTCTCATCCTGGGGTAGAGCTATCTCCCTTCTATTTTAGGTATTCTGGCTTTACATATACATATAACATATTAATAATATGGTAATAACCTTAATCCAAAGTAAATTAGGTTGTTTAAAAGCCAATCACAGGAAGGTGTCACAGTCAAAATCAACCTCTTCCTGAAATGCTAGAGAAATTTATCTAATAGTACCATTAATTCAATGCAAATTGAATCCCAGACATTAATTTAAGATTTTGTTTCCTTTTATAATGCCATTAGAAAGGGATTTTACATATTACTGATTTTACATTTTACTGATTACTGATCTTATCCATTGCATGCTGATTCAGTCAGTATTCACATGGTGCTACAGGAAATTGTTCCTCGAAATGTCCTATGTTGAATTCAAAGCCTAACTTTGGATAGCCAACCTATTTCTCAGTTCCTCACAATATGTTTATCTTTCTAACTAAATCTTCAACAATTTGCGGCCTGGGTGGGGTCTTAATCCCAGGACCTAGCACCTTGCCTGTCTCAAGGCTGGAATTGGTCCAGTTTATTGAACATGAAAGTTCTTTGTTGTCAGTATATCCTGGTATTTTCTATAATACCTGTCTGTAGATACAGGTTGAAGATAAATTTAAGGAGTTAGTGAATTCAGCAGCTCAATCCTTGAATGTTCAAAGTTAGCACTATCACTGTGAGTAACAAACTTTCCCTTTTCTGTTCAGGATATGATTTCAATATTGATTCAGCTTTGTGTTTTGAGAGTAAATTGACAGAGAATCAGACTACATTGCAAGGAATGTTATGGTATATTGCTTAGGTATTTGTATTTGAACACTCTGTCAAGATGGATAAAAAATGATCACTAGATCAGCTAATGCAATGCTCTCTCTGCCTCTGTGATCAAATAATTTAAAAAGAGTCTAAGAATCTTTTTGGCATATTGACTACATGTGTGAGACAATGGCTTATCTCAGTTTCAGAATATCCTTATTTCTAGAGAGATGATGATGACTTTTGCTTTTTTGTAAAAGGACTATGGCTTAATATTTTCAATGCTAAGTATAAATATATATTTCTGTGTAGCCATCAAAGAACAAGGCAAAAGCTCTGTCTTTGTAAGAGCCATTATCTACTATTAGATTCAGTGCAAAGTGTTTTTTAAATATTATCTGGTACACTAATTAAATTGAATGGGATAGTGAGAATCTATTCACAGTGTTGGAACTAATGACCCAGGGCATTAGTAGTGATAGGAAAGGCACACTTAAAGACAAATGTCTTGTTTTAATTGCACTATCATTTGAATTAAGAGAGTGACATTTCTTTCAAACTGTAAGTAAAGTCTGTCATTATATGAATGATAAAGTACCATCTACATCTCCAGACTAACTAATGCTTAGTAAACATATTTCCTTTGTTGATTATATCCATTCAGTGACTATAAAATCAGGGCTGCTAATGTAATTCTAAATTGCTGTTGATACCAATTAAAGTTATTATACTGTTGAAAAATTAATATATGTGTACTTTAAAAAAAAGTAGCAGTACCAATTAACAAAAACTGCAACCTGCACTCAAACTGACAGAAATGACATATTCAGCAATGTGAGCTCCAGAAGAGCAGGGATGGTTTGCTTTATTCTCAGCTGTATCTCCAGCATATGGAAGAGTACCTGTGTATAGTAGGTTCTCAGTAACTATTTATTAACTGAATAAAAGTCAGGTGCAGTATTCTATGATGTATCTTCTCATGAGTGCTTAAGATTCTTTAATAAGCTAGTTACTGTTTGGTTCATTAGAATTGGATTTCAACTATAATATTAAAAATTTACCTTGACTCACTCAACTGTTGAGTGTCTCTATCAAATATCAAGCATTATTGGTTCCTTGTTGCAGATTTAAGAATTTAGGTTCTAAGAAGTTAGGCAATTTGGCCATGTTTATGTGGCTGTGGCACAGAACAGATGTCCTATTGGTCCTCCTCACACATTTCAGTTCTCACCTTGGTACAACATCCCTCACCCAAAGCTGTTAGATATCACTGTTTCAAGGCTCCTTACATGCAAGAAATAGAATAAGATTACCCCAACAGATGGATGTGGTAGACTACATTATGCCCCTGCAAAGGTGTGTTCTTAATCTTAATCCACATTCTTGTGAGTGTGAACTCTATGTAAAAAGGACTGGTGTACCTTGGGTCTCAGTCTTGGCATTTTGCTCTGCTGCTTTTCCACACTTGTTCATCCATCAATCTCATCCACTCTTTGGCTGTGATTACTATTAACATGCTAATGACTCAAATGTCTATTTTCCAACTGGTCCTCACTCCTGAGTTAGGACCAACATCTCTCTCAGGATATCTCCAAAGTACCTGAAACTCAGCCTGTCCAAAACTCAACTAAACATCTTATCTTTGAAACAATCTCCTGCTCTGTGTTCTCAGTGAGTATCTTAAAGGTTGGGAACATGGGCTCTGAAGCACCAGCTGGCTTGGATCCTGGCTCCAACACTTACTAGTTGTATGAGTTGAAGGAAATTACTTATCTTCTCTGCTTCAGTTTCCTAACTCATATAATGGGAAGAATAGCAATTGTACCTACCTCAAAATTTTGTTGTATTAAGATCTCTTGTAGAAGCCTGAGAACAGTGTAAGCCACATAGAAAGCATCAATGAATGTCGGTTCTTTCCACCCTATCACTCCATCCAGAAGCCTTGGTTTTACCCTTGAAATTTCCAACACTTTCCCATTTACATCCAATCAATCACAAGTCCTACAGATTTTTTTTTACTAAAAATTTTTTATATCTCCATTGTATATCTCCATTGCCATTACTAAAGCTCTATGCCTTCTCTGGACTAAAAATCAGCCTGGTTACCAACTTTCCTAGTCTACTCCAGCTTCCTCCTACCCAGTCTCGCCCAGCATAGCCAAAGTTATTCATTAGAACAATTTGATCATATCACTGTCATGCATAATGATGACTTCCTCATTGCCTAGGATAAAGTGTACTTTTCTAAATATGGTTTACAGGGCCCTATGCTAGTACTAGTGTTGAGCCCTAATATTGGGACAATGAGATGAGACATACATATGGGGAGCCTCTACAACGACTGAGCTGCTACACTATTTTCCCACAGGGAGAAGTAGAGAAAGCATCTGATTCTATCCAAAATCATATCACAAGGGCTCTTAGATCTGAGGAGGAGGGTCTGTCTTGTGTTATTTTTCCTGATGATTCCTTTAGGAAACTCTGAGTGGAATCTTGGAATAAATATAGTGAATCTAAATAGACACAGAGCAACTTAGATAACCTGCTGGGAGCAAGTGTCCTAAGGAAGTATGAAAATTAAGGTTAATTATTTTATCTCTTTACAAGATTCTTGCTAAGGGATAGGACTTCTCAGTGTTGCTATCATAAAACTTAAATTAAAAGACTGATTTCTAATGTTTACTTGGGTATATGTAAGTATTGTAAAACAAAAACAAAAGGATTTTTCAGCTGAAAATTTTACCGGTAGAATTGTGTCCACTCAAGAGAAATACTTCATGATGAGATAGACAAAGTGTTTGGCCTCAAGGTATACTTTCCTAACAATTAAATTGGGCTTTGTTAGCAAGCCACTTCAAAGGCATTTCATGTTTGAAGTAGTCTGCCTACTCAATGAGAGAGGACACAGTTGATAATCTCACTGTAAACAAGGAAAAGGCTTCCAGGTGGTCTAACTTGGAAGAAAAACCTGACTGTGGGAAGAGTACGAATCTTTGGGGCCAGGAGAAGAAAGGCATGGGAAGAAGCCAGGAGAAGGAAACTTAGAACATAAAGCAAACAGGAACATAAAGCAAACAGGAACAAATACAAACAAGGTGCAGTGGAAACTTACTATCCACACTACCCATCCTGGAAACTCTGAGTCCTTTCTCTGAAGCCACTCACTGAATTGTATCAAGCCAGGATTGTGTGTTTTTCAGGAAAAAGTCAGACTAAGAGAATGGTGTTAATTTCCTAGGGCTGCTGCAACACATGTGCATTAACTTGGTATCTTAAAATTTATTCTCTCACAGTTTTGGAGGCCAAAAATCCAAAATCAGTAGTCAGCAAGGCTAGTTCCCTCTGGAAGCTCTGAGGGAGAATCCATTCCATGCCTCTCTTCTTGGACAATTCTTGGTGTTCCTTGGCTTGGAGCCTAGCATAACTACAATCTTTGCCTATGTGTCTTCATATGGCTTTCTACTTTCTTTGTCTCTGCATCTCAAATAACCCTCTCCTTTCTCTGTAAGGACACCAGTTGCACTAGATTGAATTATTTACCCCTCAAGGATATGTTATTAATCTTAATCTGCATTCCTGTGGTGTGAACCCATTTATGAATAGGACTTTGAAAATGCTATTTTTCGTTTGGATGTGGCCAACTGAATCATGGTGGGTCTAAATCCATGTACTGGAGGCCTTATAAAGAGAAGAAACTGGAAGCTAGTGGTAAGAGAAGGCCACAGGGAGAATTTGGAAGTCAGCAGAAAATCTGAAGAGCAGACACAAGGAGAGAGAGAGAACCCATGTGATGGAAGGTAAAGATGGAAGCCATGGACTCCCAGGATTGCAGCAAGCCAGCACCAGAAAGCTACAAATCTTGGTTAAAAAGCATTACCTTAAGTCCCCTTGGGGAAATGGCAAGAAAGGGGGAAAATTCAATTTCCGCATTTGGAGAATCCCTTATATTCTCACAAGCAGTGGGGACTACCAAATCAATAGTCCCAGCCCTCAGTCTTGGGGTTAGTTCATATGAAATTTATCTCCACAAAGGATAGATTAAGCCTACTTAAAATTAGGCCTAAGGGTCATCTCCAGAGAAACTCTTTTTTTTCTCAGATGTGGCCTATCTCTTTCTCAGCCAACATGGCAATCAAACTCACTGCCCTCCCCCTCTCTACATGGAACATGACTCCCAGGGGTATAAAAATCCCTGGCAACATGGGAAAGAGATCCTAGAATGAGCTGGGAATCAGCATCAAGGGATTGAGAAAATCTTCTCTACTGAAAGAGGGAAGAGAGAAATGAGACAAAATAAAGTGTCAGTGACTGAAAGATTTCAAACAGAGTTGAGAGGTTATCCTGGAATTTTATTAGAGAGGCTAGAGAGAAATGCCTGAAACTGTAGAATGTGTTCTAGTAGCCATGTTTCTTGAAGATGAATGTATAATGATATAGCTTTTGTAATGTGACTATGGGATTGTGAAAACCTTGTGTATGATGTTCCTTTTATCTATGATATTGACAGATAAGTAAAAAATATGGATTAAAAATAAATCATAGGGGGAACAAATGTTAAAATAAATGGAGCAGACTGAAATACTAGTGAACAATGGAAGGGACTGGTAAGGGGTATAGAAAAAATTAGGGGGAACAAAGGTTAAAAACTATTGAGTAGATAGAAATACTAGTGGTCAATGAGGGGGGTGTAAGGGGTATGGAATCTGTGAGTTTTTTCTTTTTATTTCTTTTTCTGGAGTGATATAAATGTTCTAAAAGATGATCATGGTGATGAATATACTACTATGTGATGATATTGTGAGCCATGGGTTTTATACCATACACATACTATTTGTATGTTAAAAATGTTCATGCTTGTATGTTCTTTTGGTTTGATAATACAAAATAAATTAAATTAAAAAAAAACATTGCCTTGTCTCCACCTTGATTTTGAGCGTCTAGCTTTAAAACAATGAGCTACCAGATACTTGTCATTTAAGTCAATAAACATAGTGGTCTGGTAAACTAAGACATCAGTGATTGGATTTAGAGCCCACCTAAATCCAAGAGGATTTCAGTTCAAGGCCTTTAATTTAATGAAATCTGCAAAGACCCTATTTCCAAAGAAAGTCACAGTTACATGTATGGGGGCTAGGACTAGGACATATGTTTGGGGGGGACACAATTCAACCCACTGCAATCACAATAATAAAATACTTTTTTAATGAAAGTTTTTAATAAATTTGAATAGTTCCTGGTTGTCTAAATCAGAATGTAGATTAGAGGAAATCCTAAAATAAAGTTCAGGTCTGGACTAGTATGTTTAGGAATCCAATGCAATAAGAACTAAATAATTGCTTCTCTATTAGTAAATGAAAAGTAAACTCACTAACCTATATAATTAATGGAATGTATTGGCCCATGCACTGAAGCTTCCTGGTAAAGCTTCAGGTATGACTGAATCCAGGACACAGCACTGCGATCAGTTTCTTTCTCTCAATTTCTTTACTTTGTTTCCTCGATCCTGACCACAAAGTCAAGAGGACTCTCCCCTTTAAGTTGCAAGATGGCTGCCATCAGCTTCCAGGGCGTAAACATTCTTCTTCTCAATCAACAGGAGAAGAGTTTTGACAGCAACCAAGGAAAAGGAAGAAGGAGACTTGTTTCTCAGATGCCAAAACAAGCATAGCAGATTCTATTGGTCCTTGTTGAACCATATGTTTATCCCTGAAGCAAGCACATGGCCAAGGAGAAGGAATGTGCTAATCAAGGCCTATTCCTTCAGCTAGGGATGGGTCTCTACCACCCAAACAGATTGGCTAAGAATAAGGAAGGGGTGTTATGGAAAGGGTGAACTTTGTTATGGAAAGGGTGAACTAGATGCTGCATTGGCAATTGAAAAATATCCATGTAAAGAGTTGTTGGAAATACTAATAAATCATATACCAGAGAAGTGTCAATTACCATTAGGTAATAGGAGTACCACAGCAACCACTGTTACAATCACTACTACTAACTGGCCTATGGAAGGGTTGAAGGGGAGCCCAGATCTTTGCAATCTCTTGGAAAGACCTAAAGTGAGATTTAAGAAGGCCCTCAGCACACTGTGTGCTCCTAGGAAGACTACCCCAAGACTTTGACACTCAAGGCAAGTTTAAAGGCCCCTAGAGCTGCTGGAGTCATGGAGAAGAACCTCCCCACCTCCAACAGAAAGAACTCAAGGAGAGGGGGACAGCCCTTTGTGCTCCTGGTTAAAACAGCACTCTCCCTAGTCCCACCCAATCCACTGCCTGCCTCACTATGACAAAATACTTAAGAGACCAGTCTCAACACCATATTATCTGGACTAACTCCATATTTTTCCATTTATATCAATCCTCACAAACAAATCCAAGCCTTCTAAGTCACTCCTCAATACCTGAACACTTATCCTCACTGGGCTCAGTCTGAACCAAGTTCTTACCTCTCCCCAGTTTGTAACCAAGAAATAAGGATTTAAGGGATAATTATGGTTGCTGAGTCATTATATAAATATTCCTTTTTGCTTTCTGGTATATTAGAGTAGACAGAGGAAAATACTTGAAATCTCTGAACTATAATTCAGCTGTGCTGATATCTGAAATGATTGTAAAAGTCTTTATCTTGTGCCTTTGTGATTTTAGGATCTGTTACTTGCTTTATCCTGTCTTTCTCTTAATGTAGCTTGTAGGGTGAAAACCCTAATGCTAATGAAGAATTTGTGTCAGCCATTAACTAGCTCCAGCCCTTTACATTTGTAAATTGTATCCACTAGACTCTGCCACTGAAATAATAACTCTGCCTCCCCTCGTTTTGGCTTACATTTTTACTATTGAAATGATAACCTACCTCCCTTCCTTTTGGCTTGTGCTTTTGAAATGATAACTGTCTCCCTTTCTGCTTAGACTTGATTATTTGAAATTGTAATGACTTCATCTCCCCTTGTTAGAATCCATAAAAATCTTGAACCTCCTAAACTTGGGGAGACAGAATTTTAGTCCAATAGGCCATCTGCTCTCCTGCTTCATGCCTAGCAAACTAAACTCTTCTCTCTTTGAAACCCTGTGTCTCAGGAATTGGACATTTGAACACATGCACAAGAGTCCACTGACTTTGTCCAGTAACACAATTACCCAGATTTTTCACTCTGCATTCTGTGCCCCCAAAACTTACCTCTAGGTTTCTAAAAGTCCCTTATCTCTTCAGTATTTTCTGTAAATTCCCTTTACCTTCTTGCTATAACTGCAAGTGTCCTTTGGGGAAACTGCTTTCCTTCATCCCTTTCAGGTGGTGACTGTTCCCTCTTTCCCTTTCCCTGCCCCCCATTAAGCAGAGGTGGAATAGCTGCCATCCTTTCCAACCATTTCATTGCAGCTCCAATAAAATACAGGCTCAATTGATATACTGCCATACTGCAGTCCACTGGCTTAGCTTTCCCCTTTGTTCACTGAATATTTTAGCGCTGAATGTTTTCTTTATCACAACTCCTATCATTCTTGGTGATTTCCACTTTCACATAGGTGAGCCTAGTTCCCTTCTTGCCTCCAATGATCTCCCCATTTCCATGATCACAGCCTAGACTGCCAATGATTGCATGTCTTCCAAATCAGAATTTCTCTCTTCCTATCCCCTGATCCCCATCTCTTATCTTTTGAGGCATCTGTCTAAAATTTCTACTCTAGTAATTCTCTCCTACAAGACCCATACATTGATCCCTTCATCTCACTTCCCTCTTTATGGCCTCAGTTCCTTCTCTATTTGACTTGGACATCAAGATCATCATTATAATCATGGACATATTATCAACACACTTGTTCTTCTTCCCTTGGAGAAACTCTGCGCAGAACTCTGACCCTGGCTAAATCTAACAATTGCTTAGCTCAGCATTTCAACTCAAGTCTGTGAATGTGACTGGAGAAAAAGTACACTTAAATATTGACTGATCTCACTCAAAATTTATGACTATAAGTCTCCAGTGTCCCCTCAAAACTGATCAGCCATCCTATTAGATTTCTTATTGATTAATTCTCCCACTCCCTCACTTGACTGCTGCACAACTTCCCCTTTCTTCAAACCTCCAACATTCCCTTCACAGTCCTGATGCTCAGCTGATGGTTGTGTTCATTATTTGCCTAATAAAACAGGAGGAAATAGAGTTAGGACATTTTCATCCATCAGTAATATGCTCCATCTCATATACTCCATCTTCTCTCCTGTATCAATGGCTGAGCTGTCTGTATTCCCTTTGAAGGCAAACCTATCTAGTTGTGCTCTTTGGTTTCCCATTCCCCTCTCCTCAACATCATCTTTCCTCATCTATAGGATCATTTCTGTAAGCAAACAACATGCTATAATAGCTCCTGTATTTGAAAAGTTCTCACCTGTCTTCACATTCCTCTGAAGATTTTTGCTCACTGTTATCCTTCCCTTTATAGTAAAATACCTCAAAAGAGCTGTCTTTAGTCACTCCTCTACCTCATACTCCAACTGGGCTTTCATTTCCAAGATGCTACATAAACAGCTGTAAAGGTCCCCAATGACCTTGACTTTGCCAAATCCACTAGCCAATTTCAGACCTCAGATTATCCATCCTCTCAGCATTTGATCACCTCCCTCTTTTAGAAATATTTTCTCCACTTGGATTCTGTGAACAACACATTCACAGATAAACCACATTTCTGGGAAACACACTTTTCTATCACTGCCTTTGTTTTTCCCTCTTCCCAAAATCTAAATGTTGAAATGCCTGAGGATATGCTCCTCAGACTTTCATTTTCTCGCCGTCCATACTTGTTTAACTCCTTAGGTGATCTCATTCTTTCCATGGCTTTATATATCGTCCAAATGCTAATGACTCCTAAATTTCTTTCTCTGGAACCTACCTCTTTCCTGAAATCTAAACTCATATATTTAACTGCCTAATTAGCTTATCCATTTAGACATCCACTAGGCATCACAAAATTTTGTTCCCAACAGAACTCTTAATTCTCACCTCCAAATCTCTTCCCTGCTCAGTCATTCCCAACTCATTATGTGGCAGCACCACTCATTCATTTGTTTGGAGTCATTCTTGATTCCTCTCACTTTGTCATACTCTCATTTAATCCACTGACAGAAGGTGTCAGATCTATATTCAAAACATAGCCTCAATCCCATCACTCACACTATATCAACCATGAGTCCACTCTATTGCAACCCATTATCATCTTTATTCTGAATAATTTAAATACTCACCAGTCTGGTTTTCCTTCTTTCACTCTTTCCCTCTTACAGTCTATTCTTTACTCAGCAGCAGCCAAGATAATTTTTAAGATCATTAATTGGATCATATTAATCTCTGGATCTCAACCTTCCAAAGAATAGAATATTGAGCCAAAAATCCTTAATGACTCAAGAGGCCTCACGTGATCTGAGCCCTTATCTCCTCTTCAACCTCATCTTACCATTTCCCCGACTACCCCCACTGGCTTCCTTTATCACCCTCGTCTACTTTTTTTTTCATACCACTTAATACTACCTAAAAATTATATTACATATTTATTTGTTAACTCATGTATCCTTAGCACTTAGAATAGTAAGTGCCTGGAAAGTAAAGTGTTCAATAAATATAAGCTGAAAATAATAATAAAATTACCATGAACTCATATTGAAGCATTTTATATATTGCAGGTACTATTCTAAGAGTTACACAGGGACTATTTCATTTAGTAACAATAGCAGCTCTATAATCTAGTCTCCATTATTAATCTCATTTAAGAAAGTGGGAAATCGAGACTGACACAATGTCAAACAGCTGCTAAGTGGTGAAGACTGATTTAAACCTTGGCTGTTGGTCTTCAGCGTGTGGGTCTTGACCATTGTGCCTCTCTGTATGCCATACTACCCATCCTCATTTCAGACACTACTACAAACTGAGAAAGCAACTCTTGTCCCTTTTGGAAGTGAAAGTGGAGATTAATCGTGCAAGTGTACCTGCATATTCTCAGCTCCATTCACCAGATCCACTTCCCAAACTAACTTCCATTGCATTTCTTTCAGAAGATATTTCTTCTTTGCCTTTCCTTTTTTTGCTTTCAATTTCCTCGGAAATGGCTTGTTTTGTTAACTCTTTCAGGAATTTTCGTGCTTTTTATTTTTTTTATTTTTTCATGGGCAGGCACTGGGTATCAAACTGAGGTCTCTGGCATGGCAGGTGAGAACTCTGTCACTGAGTCACCATTGCCCACCAAAAGGTTTCCTATTTTTTATTTTTGCATGGGCAGGCACCAGGAATTGAACCCAGGTTTTTGTGTTTTTACTTCTCCAGATTTGCCAGGTCACAAACTAATGCTCTTTTTCCCATCTCTATAATATTTCAATTGCCAAAAAGATGCAAATACATGTTTTTATGTATATGTGAATGTATTTGGGTTAAATAAACTGACTTACCATAAATAATAAGACATGGGATGTAACTAATGTGATGTAAGGTCTGTATTGAAGATTTAACCAATATTTGATTAATAAGTTCAGGATTTCCCAAAACATGAATGTCCTTGTTCTTTGCTTTCTAAAATAAATTGAATATAATTAGTTATTGCTTCAAAAATAACAGTACCTGTGCTTAACCAAACTTGATTATTATGTTTTAATTATTTTAATAATGTCCCAACTGTCCTTTATTTGTAAAACTCACTTGTAAGAAGGCACAGGAGTAATTTGCAGTACAATGTCCTCTCCCATGTGTGCCTACATAACTGGAAGTGAAAGAAGATGACAGCTTATAACAGAAGCAAGTAACCAAAACTTCCATCACTACTGTCTTCTCATAACAGAAGTTTTCCTGAGGTTCTCTATGCTGGATTTGAGGGTTTAACTGTATCCCATTTAACATTCAGGAAAAGTTCACTAGATGTGAGATTAATTGCATAGCGGTAAAAGAATACTTCAGGCTATGTTAAAAATGATACTTTCTCTTTTATTGATTGATTCTTTCTCCACAACCCTTTGCTCATCGATCCAAACAAAGGAAGAAAGAAACGCAAAAAAAAAAAAACCAAAAAAAAAACGGATTTCCCAAGACCACAGTCCCAGTTCAACATTTCGCTGATCATATTCAAGAGTCAAGGCTTAGGGAACAGGGATCAACTGTTTCCGGTAAATCCCTCCAGGCATTCCACTCCACCATCAGTGAAAATTGGATGTCCATTGAAAGCCACCAGCAGGATAACTTCGGGAAGGCAGGAACACGCTTGGCCACGGAAACCTTCTTTTCCTCACTTCTCTCTACCCCTCTGGGTCAAGCAGGCTTTCTCATTCCCTTGATGCCGGGTACCGGCTTGTCCAGTGGGTTGTGTCCCAGGGTTCCAGGGAGATTACCCCCATGGGGACAGGTCCTAAATGGTGGGAGGGGAGCAGTGAGATCACAGGCTGTGTTGGCCAAGAGATGGGAGGCCCCTGTGACCCATGAAAGGTGATGGCTGGCAGGATGCCGTGCAGTGGCTGGAGGGAAGTGCCTGAAAATGTAAGAGCTGTGCTCCAGTAGCCATGTTTCTTGAAGATGATTGTATAGTGACACAGCTTTCTCAGTATGACTGTGTGAGTGTGAAAACCTTGTGTCTGATGCTCCGTTTATCTACCTTGCCAGCATACAGGAAGAACATGTGGAATCAAAATGAATAATAAGGGGACCAAATGTGGAAATAAATTTCATTTGGAAGTGAATAAATTTCAGTGATCAATGAAAGGGAGGGATCAGGGGTATGGTATGTATCATTCTTTGGTCAGTTTTCTTTTTCCTTCTTCTTCTGAACAGGTGTAAATGTTCCAAGAAATGATCGTGATGATAAATGTGCAGCTATGTGATGATATTGAGAATTTCTCATTCTACACATTAAACGGAATGGCCGAAATCGGAGTTTTGCATTTGTTTGGTGCTTATGGGTTTCTGAGAAAAAACCTGAAACCAGAAAAAAAAAGAATAATTCAAGGAGCCACCGCCCCTGCGTCACTAAGGTCTGTGGCCGTCAGCTGGGGGGAGGTGCCGCGGGAGGTGGAGCAGAGCGGGATGGCCAGCCCACTGCCCAGGCTCCAGGCCGACGCTGCG
>PVIY010003183.1:0-49478 GCA_004026745.1 Myrmecophaga tridactyla
CGGGCCCCCATGAGTGTCTGGTCAGGCATGCTCCCTTTTCCCTCCTCATCCTGTGTCTTCCCCCCTACCCCCCAGTTGCTGCGCCCTGGTTCCAGGTCAGCCCATGAGTGCTTTCAGCTCCCTGCTGTTGTCTCTCCCGCCTGCCCCTCCCACACAGCCCCCCAGCCTCTCTGCACCATCGCTGTCACTGAGTCAATTCCCTGGAATAATCGCATTTTCCAGTTGGCTCCCTCCTCCCTGCCATGCATGATGCTGGGAAACCCCAACCAGCTAGGTCCCCAGAGGCTTCTCCAGAGGGACAGGAGGCTTGGTAGGAGGCCCAGCTCCAACCGCACAGTTTCTGGAAGGAGTGGAGAGGGGCTGAGGCACAAAAGCAGGGAGGCTTTAGAGACTGTCCCAAATTCAGCTGAAGCTGAATTCTGGGCTCTGCTGCCCCTGCCAGACTAGTTTTCCAAACTTCTTTGTCATACTCAAACCAGCCATTCCCCCTTACCGAGTTCCTGGAGAGAAAGCAAGGGAGTAGATGGGGGTTAGGAGTGGGTGGGGAGCACGACACATTTCCCCTTGACAGGCTGAGAGAGAAGGAGCCATTGATCCAGAGTGTGGCTTAAGGTGGCGCTAGCCAAATCTGGAGACTTTGACTCCTGCAGAAGGTATTCAATAAACAATGAGCCTCTGGAAGTTAAGACTGTGGCACTGGGAGCTGGAGAGACCTTACTTCAATTCTGGATCTGCCACCTGGTGGCTCTCACACACTATCTCTGAGCTTTATCTGTAAAATGGGACCGCTTCCATGGACTGCTTTAAGGATGAAATGTAGGGTAATACAAGACACATGGTGATTACTCATTATAAATTACAGCAGGACATAACACAACCATTAAAAAATATGGTGTTGGAAACAGGGTTATTGGTGGCGGAAAGTGTTCAGGAAGTAATTAAGGGGGAAAAGCTAGTTAGGAAAAAGAAAACCTGTATAGCAGGATTCTTAGTCCATGGATGGGCTTTATGTGGTTCAGGAATGCCCTGAAATTATCTACAGAATTCGGTAAGAATGTGCATTTTTCTGGTGAAAAAGGTCAAAGTAGTCTTTACATTTTAAAAGAGATTTGTTACCAATTGTTCTAGTTTGCTAGCTGCCAGAATGCAATACACCAGAAACTGAATGGCTTTTTTTAAAAGGGGGTATTTAATAAATTGCAAGTTAACAGTTTTTAGGTCATGGAAATGTCCCAATTAAAGCAAGTCTATAGAAATGTCCAATCTAAGACATCCAGGGAAAGATACCTTGATTCAAGAAGGCCAATGAAGTTCAGGGTTTCTCTCTCAAGTGGAAAGGCATATGGCGAACACAGTCAGGATTTCTCTCCTGACTGGAAAGGCACATGGTGAACATGGCATCATCTGCTAGCTTCTCCAGCTCTCCAGGAGGTGTTTTCCTTCTTTATCTCCAAAAGTCATTGGCTTGTGGACGCTGCTTCGTGGTCCTGCAGTGTTCTCTGTTGTGGCTTTCTCGTGGCCCTGTCGTTCTCTCTGCTCTCTCTGAATCTCCAGCTCTCTCCAAAATGTTTTCTCTTTTATAGGATTCCAGTAAAGTAATCAAGACCCCCCTGAAATGGGTGGAGACATGTCTCCACCTAATCCATTTTAACAATCACTTTTGATTGAGTCACATCTCCAGGGAGATGATCTAATTAAAGTTTCAACCGTGTAGTGCTATATAGGGATTAGAAGAAATGGCTGCCTTTACAAAATGGGATTAGGATTAAAACATGGCTTTTCTAGGGTACATACATCCTTTCAAACGGGCACACCCATAAAAGGTTAAAAACTATGGTTTTGTATACAAATTTTATTATTCTTGTATACAAAATACAAATAACAAAATACATTTTTATTTTGGAAAAAAGTCTGGGTGGTCATATATGCAAATATTAACACTGCTTTTTTCAGGGTGGTAGGTTTAAAGGGAATTTTTTTTCTTTTTGCTGAGATGTATTTTCTACCATTCTATATTATTTGTACGATTAAAAAGCTAAGTTACTTCCAAAAGTCTTGGATAAATTTACTTAACCTCTCTCAGCCTCAATGCCCTCACTGGCAATGATAACCTCAAAAGATCATTGTTAAGATTAGGATTAGATAAATGAATTTACACAAAGAGTGTGTGTGTTTCACTCTGGCCTCCCAGAGAGTTCGGATGTAATCAATCCATTCATCCAATATTTTCTGAGTGTTTACCAAGCACTCGGCACTGCTCCAGATGCTAAACAGAGAGGACCCCAGTGGTTAAAAAAATAAAACAATAAATTATAAAAGTAATGCATACAGGTACAAAGAAAGCACCCATAAACTCACCATTTAGAAGCAATTATGTTTTAAATTTTGGTGTGTTTCCTTTGCTTAGTTCACACCTTTGTATCTCGCCTTTTCCCGTAAATATTATAAGCATTTTCTATACTATTAAAAATCCGGCATCTTAATGGTGCATACTTTTAGAAATAGTAAGAGACGGAACGCAGGGTACTGGCTATCCCCACCTCCCCGCAAGCAGCCCGCTATGGTCGTCGGGTCTGACTGTCGCTCTGTCTCTCTCCCCTCGGTCGCCGGCTCCCCACTGCTCCCGGACGGCAGACAGCGAGCTGGTGCTCCCGGACTGCCTGCGGCCGCGCTCCTTCACCGCGCTGCGGCGGCCATCGCTGCGGCGCGAGGCGGACGAGGCGCGCCTCTCGGTGAGCCTGTGCGACCTCAACGTGCCGGGCGCCGACGGCGACGAGGCCGCGCCGGCCGCGGGCTGCCCCATCCCGCAGAACTCGCTCAACTCGCAGCACAGCCGCGCGCTGCCCCCGCAGCTCGACGGCGACCTGCGCTTCCACGCGCTGCGCGCCGGGGCGCACGTCCGGATCCTGGACGAGCAGACGGTGGCCCGCCTGGAGCACGGGCGCGACGAGCGCGCGCTCGTCTTCACCAGCCGGCCCGTCCGCGTGGCCGAGACCATCTTCGTCAAGGTCACGCGCTCGGGCGGCGCGCGGCCCGGCGCGCTCTCCTTCGGCGTCACCACGTGCGACCCCGGCACGCTGCGGCCCGCCGACCTGCCCTTCAGCCCCGAGGCCCTGGTGGACCGCAAGGAGTTTTGGGCCGTGTGCCGCGTGCCCGGGCCCCTGCACAGCGGCGACATCCTGGGCCTGGTGGTCAACGCCGACGGCGAGCTGCACCTCAGCCACAACGGCGCCGCCGCGGGCATGCAGCTGTGCGTGGACGTCTCGCAGCCGCTCTGGATGCTCTTCAGCCTGCACGGGGCCATCACGCAGATCCGCCTCCTCGGTGAGTGTCCCCCGGGCGGGTGCCGGGGCCCCGCAGCGCGAGGCTGGCGCCTCACCTGTCTTCCTCAAGGCCCGGCAGCGTTCCTTTCCTGAGGGGCCTGTCCGGATAAGGGAAAAAGAGGGCGGGATGTTAATAGATGCTTTTTGACACTGGGCGGGACAAGGGAACTTCTACCCCCAGAGCGGGCAGGTAGTCACGCCTTCCGCACGCTGGCCTGATAACCCTAGCTGGGCTGTCTGCTTTGAGTCCTCTGGGAAATCTGTTAAAATTCCTGGATCCCACTTCCAGAGATTCCCATTCGGTAGATTAGGGTAGGGTCCTGGGCACCTACATTAAAAATGTTTTAAACCGGTTTGCTTAGCCTGGTTTGGAGATCTCTGGGCTTCACAGCCTCCAGCCTGGGCCTCGGCTCAGGGGACTGGGTAGGGGAGAATTTTTCTTCGCTTTTCTTTTTTTTAATTGTGTGTGTGTGTGTGTGTGTGTGTGTGTGTGTGTGTGTTTGAAAGCAGTGCAGGGAGGGAGGGGGTGAGGAGGACGAGTTACTCTGTAAAATTGGTATACTGTGTGTAGCCACACACAAGTAACAAATACGTGTGTATTTGTGTAAGTTGAAGATGTTGGTGATTATGAGAGAGAGAGAGAATTTGTGAAACAAGGTAAAATCAATGATATTCTACTCTGGAAAGAAGAGACCAAATGAAGATGGAGTGAAAATACATAAAGGAATGAAAAGAAATGAGGCAGGGATGCTAAAAAATGATGATTAAGGGAAGGTAAATCAAGAAGGAATGAAAAAAAAATCAGGCTGGGTGAAAAGAAGTCAAGAAGGAAAGAAGGTGACTCAGATTGGGGTGAAAATTCAGTATGGAATAAAAAGAAATTGGGCTGGGGTACAAAAAAAAATCACTGAGATAAAAAAGATATCTGGCTACAGTCACTGGGAGACTGCTCCATAGAGGAAGGGAATCACATAAGGGTCAGGTACTCTCTTGCCTCAGCACAATCTAATAATAGTTAAGTAGCTTTCCAGTGGGGCTTCTGTTGCCATTCCAGGTTATTTCTGCAGCCCAAAGAGGCTTAACAGACTGGAGCAAAGGGGAAGCTTATAAAACAAAAACAAAAATGAGGACTTAACTATCCCAAGAGGTAAAATGCCAAGGTAAGTGTTAAAGAATAACCATCCAGCATTAAAAAAAATATGTAAAACAGTGCTCCTGAGCTGCAAAATTGACATCTCAATCAGCAAATGGTATTAGGGGCTCTTGACTGACTCCAAAGGAAAAGCAAACCAGTGACAATGTATGAGGGGCAATTATTCCCCTATGGGGGAATGCTTTGCTTTGGGGAAGGCCTAAGTAAACTCAGAATGGAGGCTCTTTCCTTAATTTACACATATCACAAAAACAACAGCCAGTTTTTAATGGTGAAGCACTGGAAACATTCAAGTCAGGAATATGGTAAGGATGCCTCACAGACATTGGTTTGAAAATGTTAGCCAGTGCAACAAGGCAGGAAAAGCAGATAGGAGGCAGGCATTTCTGAAAGGAACAGATGTTAATCAGCTTGAAGAACATCAACTCTAATGAGTAACTATGTATTTGAAAATTCTTAGGACTAGTAAAACTCTTTTTTTTTTTTTTTTTTTTAGTAAAATTGTTAAATGAACTGGAATTAGTAACTAATAAAAAATCTCATTGAGCATCTATTTGTGTGCAAGGCATTATGTTAGGTCATGTGGGCGAGATACAGGTTAATAAGATTTCCTGCTCTGAAGAAGCTTGGGGTTTAACTGGGGAAAGAAACAAAGCTAGACTCCTGAGCAAGGGATAAATAACACTCCAGACTTTCTAATTGTTTAATTCTGGGTATATGGGGTGGCTGGTCAGTGATAGAGTAATGTATTTTGGGGGAAGTCAGGGATGCTGGGAGGATGGGCTTTGGGTTCAGCCCCAGGAGGCTCCCTGAGCATTTGGGTCTTTGAGGGCAAGGCCTCTGTCAGTCTTGTTCTCAGCTTTAGGTATACCGTGCCAGGTACCTCGTAGTCCCTCAGTAAGGATTTATTGAAAGAAGGAAAGAGTAAGGAAGAAGAGGAAGTGAGGGAAGGAAGAAAGGATAGGATATAGGACCATAATAAGTTTGCAAGATGGTGAAGGCCATTTCAGAAGTGCCAACTCAGAGGAGAAGGTGGGTGATCTATGGTGACGGTCGGCTCCAAACTGGAGGGGAAGGCTAGGGTGTGACGGACTGTGCTAGGCTAGGGGACAGCAGACACTCCTCTGGAATGGGGAGGAGTGGAGGTGGGATTCTAGGCAAGGGGCTAGTTTGGAGACTGCCGATATAGTAAGACCAGAGCAGGAAGTAGTCCTCCAATTTGTAAGTGGGCATAGAAAGTGGGGATGGGCAGGGCTTGGAGCCAACCTATGAAATCCTGCCCTGAGCTGGGCTGTGGCACCTTTCTCTGTCCTGGGAACCTACTGTGAGGGGAGTAGGACTCCAAGTGCCTAGTGTGTCCCTCCCTCCCTGTCCTTTCACAGGCTCCACCATCCTGGCAGAACGGGGCATTCCATCACTACCCTGCTCCCCTGCCTCGACGCCAACCTCGCCCAGTGCCCTGGGCAGCCACCTCTCCGACCCCCTGCTCAGCACATGCAGCTCTGGACCTCTGGGTAGCTCTGCTGGCGGTGAGTATGCTGGCCTCGCCCAGTTCCAGGTGGTGGTGTCAGACCTTCCATCCCAAGACCCCATGGCTGAGGCAGGGCTGGAGCTTCTGTATCAGGGCCAGGACTGCCAAGGAACCAGAGATGGGCTCAGTGAGTACTTGCTGGGTGGTGGTTTCCAGGGTGAACCCATTCTGTCTCCTGAGCAGGGCAGCTTTTTCCAAGGGGCTTTCTCATCACACACAGAGTGCCCAAGGGTAGCTCAGGAGGGGACTGCCTTAGAGTATTTTGGGCTCTCTTTCTTCCTCTGTCCTTCACTCCACTTTTTTCCTCCCACTGCCTCAGGACCACCCTTGCCCCCCGGGCTGGGGATGAGTGGCCAGAAGCGGGGCTGCCCAGAGTAATCAGTGCCTCCTCTTCTCTCGCTTGCCCAGGAGGTTGGGTGGTTGGGGTAAACAGGGAGATTCTGATGAATGCAGGTGGGCTAGGAGGACAGGAGGCTCTTCCTGTGAACTTAGGCCTGGGCCGGGCCAGGCCTTCCCCTGACTGGTGCCTCCTCTCCCCCAGGTACAGCCCCCAACTCACCAGTGAGCCTGCCTGAGTCGCCCCTGACCCCAGGCCCGGGCCAGTGGAGTGATGAGTGCACCATATGCTATGAGCATATGGTAGACACGGTCATCTACACGTGTGGCCACATGTGCCTCTGCTATGCCTGCGGCCTGCGCCTCAAGAAGGCTCTGCACGCCTGCTGCCCCATCTGCCGCCGCCCCATCAAGGACATCATCAAGACCTACCGCAGCTCTTAGCCAGTGCAGTGCCCTGCCCGCCAAGCCCACCTCCTCAGACTTCCACCCAGCTCCAGCCAAGGGGCAAGCCAACATGGCCCATTTCTTCTTCCTCGATTTGGAAACTTTTCTCCCTTCTCCATTAAACATGGGAAACTGAAGCCCCTGGTAGTTTGGGGGGACTGTGGGGTGTCAGACAGGGAGACGGGGGCAGAAGCAAATTGCTTGGCAGAGAGGAAGGGAAGGGTGCTGAGTCTGCCATCTCCCCATCTTTTCCTTCTTGGTTCTCAGCTGTTCCCCTTATGCTGAGGGGCTAACTTGCGGTCTCAATCTGTCCTAGTCCTTCCCCATCTCGGGCAGATTCCCAGGTGATCTCTGTAGCCCATTAGCACCTTTCTGAGACGTAGAAAACTTCGAGTGTGTCTTGATTAGTGCAGTATGGACTGAATTTCAGCTTCCTTTTCCTCCCTTGGCCAAGGGTCCTCAAGCAGTGCATAGCCTGCTGAACGACAGCCCTGAGCAGGCCGCGCCTGAGCTACTCTTGCTTTCTCACCTATGCCCGCCCCCTTCCTCCCTGCCCTGCCCCTTGGGCCTGGCTACTGGGGGTGATAGGGCAGAGTAAGAAGGCCGGGGGATGCCCCTTACCTTTGACAGGCTGCAGCCTCCAGGCCCTGTATCTCTCCAGCCCTGTCGGTATGGGTGGATGGACATGCTGCAGAAGGTCCCCTGCCCTGGCTGAGATGGGCCCCTTTCTGATCACGGCCTTTCTGCCCCAGTCATCTCTCTGGATGCCACTGCCCAGTGGAAGCCCTTTGGTTTGGGCTGGGAAGCGGAGTCTGTCTTCTGTCTGGGTCTCTAAGAAAGAACAGGACCCTCTCTGATCTGTCCTCTCACATCTGTGTTGCCCTGGACCTGCACTAATGCTCAGAGAGGCTGTCACACCCCTGGGAGGGGGCCACGGGCCTGGGTTGTAGGGGAGATTTCCCTGGGTAAGGGCATCTTTTCCCCTTATTTTAATTTATTTATTTATTAGGTTAGTGGGTTTTTTGGGGGGATGTGGGGGTGGGTGGTGGGTGGATGAGTTCCCATTTCCCTGGCCCCTAGAAATGCTGCCCAGGTACATGGGGTGCCTGGTAAGAGAGGGCAGCAGGGAAAGTCATGACTCAAAATCTCCCCCAGATACTATCCCTGAAGTTCACAGCCAGCTCTGCCAACCATGAAACGAAACTCCAGAAAAAGAGGTAGAATTGGAGGCCTCCTGGTGAATTGTGTCCATTTTACAGTGAGGCAAACTGAGCTTCTTAGTGCTCTGGGTTTGGCAGATCATCTAGACCCACAAAGCACACTTCCAGCATGTCATCATTGTTGGCCCAAATAGATCAGGGGGCCCAGGAGCTCCCCCTCTGTAAGGAGAAGTTCTGGCAAGGCTAAGGGAAGGGAGCTCAGCTTGGGGCCTGGTAACAGACCTTGGGTAGCTTTGTCATAGTAGGGGCAGGCTGTACTTAGGAAAGGCTTTCCCCCACCCCCGGGGTGAAGGGATGCACCCCCTCCCCTTAGGTTACAGTCATCTCAGCCCTGCCTGCCTGGTCCTAACTGGCCAGGAATTGGGGCCAGCTGTCAGAGCCTCAGCCTAGTCTTCCCCTCAAGCCCCTAGCCCTTTGCCCTCTCGATGTCTGTTTTATGCTCATGAGAGATTGCTTTTCTCTGTGATAGGCCAAGCGCAGGGCTGGAGGCCAGGAACCAGGGTTCCAGTCATGACTACTGAGCAGTTGTGTGGCCCTCGCCAGCTCTCAGATCCTCTGAACCTCAACTTCCACTTCTGTAAAATGATTATGGGGGTGGGGATGGGCACGCTTGCTGTGTGACTCTTGGGAGTTCTTTGGAGAGCTGCTTTGGGGTGGTAGGTTGGAGAAAGTAGTAGGGGTCAGACACCAAACTGGCCTGTCTGTGCCTGCCTTGCAGTGGGCCTTTGGGGACATCATGGTTCCACTGCAGGTCTCTATTCCCCGCTGACCCTGGGAGGCCCCTTCTGTGGGAGTGGGGGTGAGGGTAGGAGCTGGGTGCTGGCTCCACCCGGCCAGGTCCTCTCCCAGAGGCAAAGAAAGGTCTCAAGGGCAGCATGAGGGGTTACGTGGCCACAAAGTTAGGGAGAACTAGCCATCTATCCCATTATCTGTTAGTGCAGGGGGCTGCTGCCTCCTTTGTGAACTTGGTTCGCTGTGATTGTGAATAAAGGTGATTTCGTACCAGCCTGAGGGCTGTGCTGTGCATGTGGAGGGGTGCAGAGGGAGGACCAGTGTGTTTGTGTCCTTGGGGGACCTTGAGGGTAGTGGGTGGAGGGTCAGGTGTCCTGGATATGGAGGGGGGTCAACAAGAGGCCATGGATAATTGTGGGCCTCCGAGGCCCCAGCGTGGGCCAGAACAATCAGGGAAGACTCGCTGGAGTCTGGAGCAGGTACAACAGGGGCCAGCATGCCTGGTCAGCCTTATCGCAAGTTGAAAAGTAGATGCCACCGCCCCTCAGGTAGCCCCTGGTATCCTTGTGCAGCGCTGGGTGTGGTGGAGCAGGGTCAGTCCATGAGGACGTTCATCCTAAAGCCAGGCAGTGCTCAAACTTGGCCTCAGCCTTTGTGGGGCAGGCGTCGCCACCTAGGGGTCAGCGAGGGGATGGCAGTTCCTCCACTCTGGTTACCAGGGGCTGTGCCCAGCTCCCCACAGGGCCTCCTCAGCACGCTCCCTAGGCTTGGACTGCTCTCTCTGGCTGGAAGCTTGGCTGCATTCCCACTGATGGGTGTAGACTGACACCAAATGGGTGGCACAGCTGAGAAGAAAGGTGGGGGGGGGTGTCTTTAGATCTTTAGAGAAAATTTCTAAAGATGTGTTCAGTACTCTGGGTGGCTCAGGAAGCTGGGGGTAGTGGAGGAGCAGGCAGCTGAACCTAGAGAATGCGAGCCCCTGGCTCCAGGTCTAGGCACAGGTTGGGATTGCTCATTTGGCAGGGCCAGGCCTTACAGGCACATGGGGTATCTGCCTGCCGCCCTCTCTCCAAGGAGGATCCTCTGCCTAAACCCCAACAATCCTGCTTGCTGGAGTCCAACGAAAGGTGAGGCTCAAGGAGGCCAAGCTGAGGGGCCATTAAGCCTGCTGGATATGAGTCCTCAGCCCAAGAACTGCCCACTGTCCAGAGTGCTTCCGGAGCGCAGGGAGGGCTTGATACTTACTCTATCAATAGTGGGAACTTAACCTCCCTCCCTCCCACCCCTCCAACAAAAGCTCTGTCCTCTCAGGCAGGCCCCAGGAGTGCACACTGCATTTGAAATGATGGAGCTTTTGTTGTTCCACTGGATGGATTTTCTGGTGGCAGGAAGAATTAAGAGGTGATTCTGTTCAATTAAAAAGACCAAAAACTTTATTTAGTTTTCAGGGAAATATAAGATGCATGTAAACATAAAATACAAAACAAAACAACTCAAATCTTACAGTCTAGAAGCATGCCAAGACAGAGTATTTTCTGCTGACCAAAGAATCCCATCAAAGTGATAAAAGGACACCTGGAGAGTGGCAGGCCAAGGGGCTACGTCCCTTCCCCAAGGATGCTGCATTTTTGTGATGAGAACAATAATAAAAAAAAAATCCACTATTAAAAATAGTAGAAACATGGACATAGTTTAGCACCACCTTTGATCCTGCAATTTTTTTTTTTAGCATTCAAGTGATCCCCACTGAATTTGATGTCCTTTTCTCCAGTTTCTCTGCTGAGCAGGGAGGGACCAACCCCGGGGAAAGGGCTCCTCTTGAACTTCTGGGTCCATTCGGACCCCACGGAGCCCACCAGGAGTTGTGAGGGGTTGGGTGGACATCATGAAGAATGAAAAGTTCTGGGGCCTGAGACATTCACCAGCTCACATCCCACCACGCAGCACATTCCCATACACCAGGGACCTGTCAGTCACACCTGCCTTGCTCTGGAGTCCACCTTCTTGCAGACCTTTTGGGAACTGGCAGTGAAACCCATTTCCCATTTTGTGTCCAGGATTTATAAAAACCTGTTGCAAAAAACAAATTGTAAATTCAAGAACGGTGGCTGTTTACCCTTCTTTCTCTGAAAGAAACTCTTAAGAGCAGTGTGTGATTACAGGCCACTATAAAATGAAAGGATATACCCAAGGATGAGTTGGCGTTGCTCCTGGTCTTCTAATCCAACCCACGGAGGCAGGCTCAGCAGACTGATAACCACAAGCATCCACAGCCTTGAGAATAACTAGTATCAGAAAAAGTGGGGTTGCCTTACTCTAAGATCTGCTTGGTGGAGTCGACCCTGAGGTTCCAGTTCGAGGATGGAAGTCCCACCTGCATGACCTATCATGGTCACTAGGTCTCTGACTGACTCAGTTTGAGAGTCTGGCTCTAGACTGGACAGTCAAGGGGAAGTGGGTAAAAGCAGCCGGGAATGTGGGAGATGGGTGTGTGTGCTGGAGCCGGGGCTTCTGAACTCAGGAAAGACTGGTCTGCTGCTGCTGACTGAGCTTCCCACTAAGTACACCAGTTTTGAGAACCTGCCAGGACCCAGATGTGGTCCAGTGAGTAGTTTTCTCTGATCAGGTTCTATATGGCCAAATCTGGAGGCTTTTCTAACCTGTTCTGGACCCACGGATGCTAAATTCCCTCCCCACCTGATCTCTTTTCCTTCCTGCAACAGAATTGACATCTTCCCTCTTCCTAACAAAGACAAAACTCAAAACCCTCTCTAAGCCTTCTCATACTTTCTCTTTTCTGCCTAGAAGACATCCTCTTCTGGAAGCTTCCCTCCCAGTGAAGGGGTGGTAAGCTCCAGCCACCCAAACATGCATCTCATGGACATGCCTCTTTGCTTACTTCCAACATGCTCAATCAGTCCTTTTGCTCTGAAACAGTTCTTCCTCTCTCTCTCACACACACCTGATGAGATTCAGCCTGTTAGCCAGGACAGAATGGGGACCAAGGCAGAGACCTCCAGTTGCAGGGGATCCCATTCTCTAAGGCCACTAAATTCTGGGGTTGGGGTAGGGGAAGAGCTGATTGTCAAGGTCAAGTGCAAACTGAAGATGGAAAAGATAGACTGTGTATAGGGTGGGGACGGGGTATGGATGTTATAGGCAAGGTGGGACCAAGGTCTTAGAAGGTGGAGCCCTTCACCTCGCCCAGGGTCTGTAGTGCTAACGTACCCAACTTTTGGCCTGGGCACCCAGGCTACTTTTCCTGAAACAAGTTTCTAAGACATTGGCCCTGTCCTCTCATTGGCACTGATCATAGAGCTTAGAAGCCACAGAGGTGTGAGACTGCCCCAAATAGGGAAACTGTTTTCGCCAAAAAGCTCGGCAGGGTTTCCACCAAGTGTCTGGTCAGGCCCTGCCGGCTACAGAATAAAGGCATCTGTGAGTACACATGGGCAGTCCCTGCTGGGGTCACTGTGACCAAGTGCTGGCCCTGACCAGTCTGACCCAGCCTTGGAAACAAGAACCAAGGGGCCAGTAGCTCTTTTATTTTATGGGGTCTCTCCTGCCGATGGCACACATGGCACTGCTGGAGAACACATCTGCAGGTGGGCCGCCCAGTGCAGCCGCCTCAGCACTTCCACACCCAGTGCATCTCTTTCCCACAACTTCATTTTGGAGCCAGGGATGATGGCCTAGGCCGCTTCTGCTAGATCTGTTAATGCCAGTGTGAAGTTTCCAACTAAATTCTTAATAAAATAATTACCAAAACAAACAAACAAAAAACCCAAAAAAACCCCAAAACAACAACAAAAAAGACACATTGCACTCTCCAGCCAAAATTCCATGTGTGAATAACACACACACTCGCTGCCAGAAGCTGCGAGTCCCATGGGACCTGCCCAATGCCAAGGACTTGTTCAGTGGAGACAGCTTGCCCGGTAGTTTTTCCCTCTAACCCCGTATTATTCAAGTGGGAAATTACCAACACTCACGCACACACACATTCCTAAAACACGGCCCTCAAAAAAGTGAGGGAATCTTAACTCTTTAGCAATGTGGACGGTTCTCTTTCCAGAGAGCTTTGCATCGAGATTCTCAAAGACTGGATATATGGATGTATATACTCCAAGGAGAGAGACCCCCACACATGGGCACAGTCCCACCCGGTATACAGATCCGTATCTTACAGAAATCCACCAAATAGGAGGGTTGGAGCAGCAAGCGTACAGTACTGGAGGTGGAGGGAACAAGCCAGCAAGGACATCCCTGTAGCCCTAAGGGGCAGAGCTCCAAGACCTGGACCCAAAGATTTCTCATCCTGCTGCTTTCTCTATTGGCAACAAGGAGGGGGAGGCAGGCTTGGTACCTGTTGGGGGAAATTCCACCTGCAGGGAAAGATCGGAGAAGACACCTCAGACTCTTCTCCAAGGCCCTCTAAGGACTATCTGGGGTGTTGGGTACAGGCAGCAGGGCTCACTCCTCAGGCTGAAGTTACTGAGATGAATGGCCCAAGCTCAGCACCAGGCCCTGCTGCAGGCTTGTGGGAATCGGTGTCTTGCAGGGGATGGAGGGCTCAAGACCCCCCCCACCCAAACACACACACACAAAGGATTTGATTACATCTAGGGTTCCTGCCCACACATGAACTGAGGTTACTTAAGTTTTAGGATACAAACATACATTAGAAGGATCATGTCCCAAACATCAGGAGAGTGGGGTGAGAGGGCTGCTGGGAGTCATTTTTAGGTCTTTCTAAGAAGCTGGCTACAAAACAACTGAAATGAAAACAAGAAATGTTTTCTAGATGTCCTTGCTCTGTACCAGAGGCCGGGGATGCAGGAGGTCACGAGGCCCCATGCCACTTCCCTGAATCCTGATGACATCCAACAGAAAAGAGGAGACACTTTCTGGTGGAGACCTATCTTACTAGGGAAAGAGAAGAGGGGATGGAGAGAAAAGACCAAAACCCAGTAGTCCACCCGTCTGCTCTCCAGCAGCCTCTCCTCCTTCTTTCCCTTCCTCTCTCCCTCTACTGGCAGACTGGACCACTGGGTCTCCCTCCACTGCTCCCAACAAGCCCCAAATCTCTCTTGATAATATTGCACTTTTCCTGTCTCTCAGATTGTTTTCATTTTCGATTGAGAATGCAAAGTATTTGGAGGGAAAGAGGGGAAGTGAGTAACCTTAAAGAAATAATATATTAGTTAAATACGAAAACCCAGGAAAGTAGGGGTTACTTGGTCTATTTTTTTAAAAAAACAAAACAAACTACCAAACCAAGGTCTAAACTTAAATAGTTCTACGCCTACTCTTCAAATACTAGTAATATGAAAATAATGTTTGACCGAAATTCCCTAGTGTCTTTCTTTAGATGATAAAAGTAGTAACATGCCTTGCTGAGGAAAGCAATGGATATAAATGCCAGTAAAATATGCTGCTCTAACATCTGAAAGTAATTTAAATGATTCTATATAATGCCTTCGTCAAGATGGAGACTCGAGGAGGAAAAAGAAGCCTTCAGACCAGTCTGGGTTTGGGCAGGGCTGAAGACTGCGGGGCAGAGGCCTGGCCACAGCCTGCCACGCAGATGCACAGCAGCTCCTCAGGGCTGGGCCCCCTACCCTCTGGCTGCTCCCAAGGTCCCATAGCCTAGTGGGGACAGTGAGGAAGGGCCCAGCAGCCCAACCAGGCCTGCTGTTACAAAGAAGGATGAGATGGGAGAGAGATGACATCCTCCCCTCATAATAGAAAGAAAAAGGTTTTTAAACTTAAAGAAAACCAAAGCACCAAATGATGCATCTTCGGGCATTATATAAACCTCAATAATGACCTCGGAAGGGCTCATTATGATTAAAGTTGCAGTATACAGCAATACAACATCATTTCACATTTTCAATTGCAACTAATGGGAAACTAGGTTTGGATACCACTGAGATTTCATTTTTTGTTTCCTTCTTTGTCCGATCTGGTTTTCTTCCAGACAGGTCAGAGCCACAGGCTCCCCTCCCTCTTCCACCTGCTGCCAGCAGCACCCTCTCTGATCTCACAAAGCAGCTCAACAGCTCTAGGGAAAAGCTCTTTTGCCCTGGGTATAGGGCTAGGAGTCCAGGCGCACAGAGCCTGGCATTCCCTGACTTTGCTATGTGTCTGAGAGGGACTGGAATTCACCTTTCTTGTTTCAAGTATTAATAGTCTCTTTGGGTTTGCAGGGTTTGTGCTGTGTTGTGCTGTGGCTGTGAGTTAGGGGTGATGGTGAGGGGGCGAGGTGTGCAGATTGGAGGCCTGGCAATCTCTGATCATGACCCAAATCTACATGCTGTCACCAGGTGGCAGCATTCCTCATTTTTCCCGGATGCCTGAGCAACTCCCAGCGTCCTCAGGGCTGGATGTCACAAAGTAAACATGATGACCACCTAAATCATTGTGGGGGTGGGAAGGAACTTGAGGATTAATGTAGTGGGGGATGACTGCCATTAACTAGCTGTGCTGACTTCAGGCAAGTCATTTCCTGTCACTGGGCAGCAGTCTTCTCATCAGTTAACAGGATGGAGTGGCCTTCAAGGTCCCTTCTACTCCTCCCTAGTGACTATTACTTAGAGCACTGGGATCAAGGAGAGAAGGTCTTTGGGGGGCTGGGAGCATGTGGGCCTCCTGGGTGGCAAAGAGTCCTAGGGGCAGAGCAGATGGGGAAAAGCTGGGAAAGAAGGCCCCGGGGCTGGGGTGGGAGGCTGTGGTCCATCTGACTGAGATGCTCTGTGCCGGACGATGTGTCCTACACTCTTTGCTGGCCTGGCTGGCACACTCACGATCGAACTGGCTCAGTGCAGACATTCGAGGAGCGAGGCTGCTGTGGAAGGTCCTTTGACCCAACAGTCACTCTAGTTGTAAATTTTATTTTAAATAATCATAAATTACTTTTTTTCTTTTAATAAATATGTGCTGTTTAAAAATGAGAAAAGGATATACTGCATCTTTAAGTAATGCACTTTGCTTTTTGGATTTCTTTCCATTCCACCTTATTAAAGTGCATTAATTAAAAAATAATGAACCACTTCTTTATCATTATTGTTCATATAAGTCAAAATAATATTAATAAAGACACTAAACCACTACCATTAGTACTGCAATCTAGCAGATTAACTCGACATCCTGCTCTATTTAATACTGTCCAGCAGAAGAAAATAACTAATTTCAATTTTAAACAAATTCACAAACAAAACAATCTCTCCACGGCCCTTCGACGAAGAACACGAGCAGTTTGCTATAGCTGCCAGGCATCAGTGTATGGCGAGAGAGGAGGGCTTGTAGGAGATCACAAGGCAAGGCCTCTGGAATCTGGGGGGAGGGTCTGGAAGGACAGAAACACTGGGCCCTGTACCTGGGTGGGGAGCGGGGTGGAGAGAAGGCCGGAGAGAGGGCCTTTCCTCCTTTGTAGAAAACACTAACCCTTAGTCCAGGAATTCTGGCAGCTGAATCTCTGGCTGTCAAGTCCGATCTGTCTGAAGTCAAAGGCACGTGTGGAAATCCACTCCCAGCAAAGGGGTGAGTCCTTGGGGAAGCCAGAGTGGCTTCTGGGGTGTCACCTCTGAAACATCAACAATTGAAAAACACAACCCAAAGTTGACACGGGACCTGCAGGCAACTTTATTCTTTTGTTCTCTCTTCACTGGGGCACTGCCCCTCAGGAAGACCAGGTAGACTCCCGACACGTGCATCCTCCATCTTTCTGGGTACCTGTGGCATCCCAGCGGAGGTTCCCTCAGCCCAGCGGGGGAACGATGGCTGCTCTCCACAGTTCACACACCAGGCTCTTGGCCCTGCTTCAGGCTGGGAACGTACTCAGCATGGTGGTGGCCCTGCAGCCTGGAAGCCGCCTGCCCCAGAAGGACGGCTTTTGAACAACACCCTCCTCACTCCTGGGCAGGGTTTCCCACTGAGGGTGGGGTAAAAAGCAGAAAAGCAATTTCCCTGTTTCGCCACGTCTGGGACCTGGGGCTTGCCCAGCCCCAAATCCCTCTGCGCAACGTGCCCTGCTCCCTACTGCCCCCACAGTGGAACCCAATGAAACTACTTTGGCTTGTGGAGGGGAGGGGGGCAGGGGATGTTAAACAAAAACAAAACAACCCCTCCCCACAACAAGTGTCCAAAAGAAAAGCGCATCCACTACCCAGGCCCTTCCCACAGACTAACCACACAACCCTGAAAATTAGACCAAAGCCAAAGGCCCAATATAAAAGCCCCAAATCAGTAAATCTCTCCCAAAACGTGTGAAGGAACTGCCCAACCGGAAATATCCAAAATAAAGTCTGTGCAGATTGCGAAGGGACTGAAGGCTTTGCTCACTCTTGACTCTGGGGCTGCAGGTATCCTCTGTGGAGCGCCTGCGAGGTGGGTTCTCTTCTCAAGGCCGGAGCAGTGACTGCTAACAATGGTGATCCTTGGTAGCACTAGGAAAACTGCTGTTTCTTCAAATAAAACCACTGGCACTCGCCAGGCCCAGGGAGGGGTGAGCTCATGCAAGACTCTTCTAAGCTCCAGAGCCAGTGGTGTCTCCTAACACCCACACGTGGTAGAAGGTGGCAATCCCAGGAAACCCAGCGCAATGCACAAGATACAAATCGGGGCCACATGAGGGCTGCCTCTGGTGGCAAAATGCCAGCCACCGAAACTGGGCTAAGCAGGGGCAGGGCACGGGAGGACTCCTATACCTACTTTCTTTTCTAGATTTGCAGCCAAGGCACACTGGAGTTTCCCACGTGGTATCCAGTCAATTGGCAAAGTTACTAAGGGGCGCACATGGGTCTCAGCTTTCTCTTCCCTGGGGCTCAGGCCCGTGGTTCCCCTGCCTCTTCCCTGTTCCATGTGGGCCCCATCATGCCCGCCCTTCCAGCTGTGGGACACAGCCTTGAGAGGGCATCTTTGAGTCACATGTTCTGCAGGGTTTAATGTTGCCTCCCCACCTCCCATTTTCCCTTGGTCTTCCTGCTCCTTGCCCATGCCCAGGGATGGCGATGGTGGCACACTTTGAGGCTGGAAGAACCCCATGCCCTCCTTTAGTTCTTTTTCTCCAGGTAGTTGGAGGGCACCCAGCCTTTGAAGGGCTTTGCTCCATCCAGGATCTGGCAGTACCACCAGCCATTGGGGTTCCTCTCCAGAACCTCCATGGACACCCCCTCCTGGAAGCCCGCCGTCTCCTCATCTCCCTCGTAGTCCGCGATGGAGATATACACATCTTTGAGGTTGTTGTGGATGAATTGGGACTTCTCAATGGGCTTTGGGCGCACGGGGGACACGGGGATGCCGTTGCGCTGGGTGGGCAGCAGGGGTGCATCTGAGCCCTGGCTGGCGGCCCTTTCAGCCAGGCAGCCTCTGGCCTCTGCGGCTGCTGAGCGAGCAGTGCTGAAGGAAGAGTTCCGGCGGACGCCTCGGAGGCCGTCGGTGGCCGTGAGGGACTCGTTCCTCCGCAGGGCACAGGACAGGTTGTTGTCCTTGGGTGGTGGGGACACAAAAACTGACTGGGGCCTCACTGCCACCTGCCGCACGCCATTCCTCATCTTCACTGCCCCAGTACCTGAGGTCTTGCCAAAGCCCCCGGGTGGCTTGGAGGGGATGGGCGGCGTGGCCCTCTTGCTCTGGTTGACGGTGTTCAGCGCTTGGACCCGCTTTTCAATCTTTTCCAGGCTGTCGGACTTGCCCTCGTTCTGCCTGCTCCTGGTGGCTACTGCATCCGGCTCTCTGCCAGAGGGGTCAGGCTGCTCATCCTCACTGAGCACCAAGTAATGGGAAGGGGCCCAGCCCTCCAGCTCCCCAAACCTCACGTACCACCATCCGCTCTCCAGCTTCTCGAGCACCTGCACCTCCGCGCCTGCGGGGAAGCTGATCTCTGAGTCTTGTACCTTCTGGTAGGCGCTACGCGTAATATAGGAGGCGGCCTGCCCTTCCTGTTCCTTCTTGGTGGGACAAGGGGGAGCAGCGGCTGGGAGGGTGATGAGGTCAGCTGAGCCTCTCCTAGACCCCTCGCTGGGACCCTCTAAGGCCGAGGCGGGGGGCAGCTCTGAATCCTCGCTCTTGGAGCCCTTGAGTCCACCCCGGAGCTGGCCCGTGGGTCTCAGCTGGCGCCGTAAAGTGCTGATGTCCATCTTCTCTTGACTCTGGGACTCTGTTCGGTTCAGAAAGGGCTTGGGCCGGACCGATGGCTTGGCCCGGGCACAGGAGGTCAGTCCAGACTTTAGGTCAGAGTCTTTCTTTGCCCCAACCTTGGGAGTGCCCCGGATGCCTGCATCAGAGGCGGATCGGGGCTTCAGGTCGCCAGTGTTCCTGGTCAGGGAGGATGAGGAGGAGGATGAGGAGGAGGAGCAAGTGGTATTGATGGTGATGGATGAGGAGAAGGAGGCCGAGGAGTGGTTCTTCCCCAGCTCTGTCTGGGCATTCTTCTCCGCCTTGAGCTTTAGGAGGGATGAGGATTTGGGAGAGTCTGATTTGGGGGAGTTTTTCCTGGCAAGTGACAGCGAGGAGCCCCCTGGGGAGTCACTGTCCCCAGAGGAGCCTCTGGCTGACAGGGTGTCATCTGCACATGGCCGGAAGCCCTCATTCTCGTAGATGGTCTCCTCTTCCAGGGCCACGTCCTCTGAAGACTCGCCCACCTTGAAGCGGGCCCTCTGCAGCGACGAGGCAGGCGAGGGCCTGTGGGCCTGGGTGGGCCGCCTGTCCCCCGAGCCACTGTCTTCCACAGGCTCCTCGCTGAGCTCTGGCTCAGAGTCAAAGCCAAGGGCAGGGATGTCATATTCGGGCTCCTCGTACTTGAGCTTCAGCGGGGAATCCTGGCTCTCACTAGCGCCCACCAGGCCCTCCTCAGCCTCCTTGGACTTGCTGGGTGGTGCTGGTGGTGGCACCTTGGGGCGGGTTAGGGTGCTTGTGCGGCGGCTCAGGTTGGGCTTCTTGCGCTTGTCGATGTATGACGCAGGGGCCCATCCCTCCTTCTCACCAATCTGCACGTACCACCAGCCACCAGAGTTCTTGTCGATGACCTGGGGAAGGAGATGGACAGGCCAGTGAGCTGGGTGGGTCACTCGGACCCCATACTGCGCTTCCTAATCTGGCTCTAGAGATGTTCTCTCTGTTTGGCAGATGAAAAAACTGAGCCATTCAGTAAGTGATCCAGGACCCAGTGTAATAAATGATGGAGCCAGAACTCAAACCCGGGTTTCTCCATCGGCTCATGGTTGGGGGGCTTCCACTCCCCAAGTCCCTTTCCACTGGCCCTCCAAGTTTCCATCAAGAGCCTCGTCGGGTTGGCCTCCTCTGCAGACCCCTGCACATCTCCCCCTCAGGTATGGTATTTAGAAGCTGTACTGTTCCCAGTCCCTACGAGTCTTGCCATCCCGCTGCTCCTGTCCTCCTCCTACCCCCACTGTTGCTAGGGCCTCCCTGGGAGGAAGCACAGAATTTTGAAGGGGTCTCTTAGCTTAGAGGAGAATGGGAAGATGCAGGTGGAGAGAACTGGAAAGTCCAGGCCTGAGGTCAAAGCCTCCTTGGCAAGCACCTCCCTAGTACCCCCACTGCCTGTGGTCATCTCCCTGCACGTGGAACCACGAGGGGCTACTGGTCATTTCCATGCTAATATAAACTAGCTCAAGGTACTTTGAAGTATGGTTGCTGGTTGGGCTGGGACTCATTTGGATTGGGAAACACAAAGGGGAAATAACTTTGGATGGTGTGACACTCTTGGAGGAGGAAGTCTGGGGGAACATGTAAACATTGGTACCACCCTGTGGAAAGAGGGGGAAGGAAGGAAGGAGGATAGAGAATGCCAAAGGCAAGCTCTGCCTGAGATGAACCCTTTCCTCCTTCCTTTGGTCCCACAGCCTACACTTCACCCTGCCCCATTCCAGTGCCGAAGATTCAAGCTCAGCTTGATCCTAAGAAGGACAATTCTCTATGTCATGAGCCTTGGTAGGGTCTGGAAATCCAAACACCACTGAGAGCATGTGTTCTCTTTGAAATTTCGCTCCAAATTCCAGCCATGTGATTTCAAACATTCACACTGGGGCACCGTCTCTTCACTAGGCAGAACTTGTCCAATTAACCTCTGACAGCTTCACATGTATTAACGAAATTTAACTCCATTTCTGCACAAAGCCAATCAAGGGAAATTACCGAGTCACAAATTTTGTCTGTGCCCTAGAATGTCCCATCTAGTGCCAGCCACAAAGGAGTTTCATAAATGCTAAGAGACGAGCTGGGAGGGAGGCACTACAGGTTTTGTTATCCCACTTGGCAGAGAAATAGAGCCAAAGCCCAGGAGGAAAAGGAGCTCCATCAAAGGCCAGAGATGCCTGTGGGGTAGACATGACCAGGCATCCACATCCAGTGCCCAGTCCCTCACTCCACCTGCTGGGACCATGCTCTTCCAACAACCCCTCTTCCTAATGTGGGCTCTGTGGAATCCTAGCCTCCGAGATACTCCTGGGACAGGAAGCATGCTGGGGCCAAACGAATTGGGGATGCCGCCTATTCTTGCCTCTTGTAGAGGCTCGTAGTGTACACCCTCAGCTCACAGGCTCTAACAAATCCTGCAATTACCATAAAAAACACTGAGGGGATTTTGGTGCCCCCATTACAAGCTCCTGCAATGCACTTTGGAGAACTCTGCTGTGAGGGAAACAACAGGAGGCAGTTCAGCAAGCACTGGGTGGAGACACGAGTCCTGGGTTCTCGTTCTGACTGTGGCTGTTACTAGCTCTAGGCAAATTCTTATCCCGGTGGGTTTTTGTTTCTTTCTAGTCCTTCCCTCAGGAAGGAATGCTGTCAGACGAGAAACTTGGTAACACTCAGCATCATGGCCAGGGCTTACCTCTGCCTTCTGTCCACCCCGAAAGCTGATCCCATCAGAAATGCACGACTGGAATTCAGCAATGGTGTAGTACTCCACTTCAACGGAAGGGGGCTCTGGCGGCTTCGGCAGCTGGAACCCCTATTGCAGAGGACTCAGTGAGCAAAGCCATCTCATAAGACAGTTACAAGGCCAAGTCCCCAGGAGGCCAGTGTCGCTGATTATAGCAGCTAGCCAGCAGCAGGCTTGAGGACATATCTATCACCTAGGTCTCAGAGCACATCCTCAAGAGAATGCTCTCTAGACAAAGATTTCTGATAACACTTAGGAGTCACTTGGGACTTGTCTGAGCTATCAAAATACTTACTGATAACACAGTTTAAGTCTAACCCTTACAACTCTAGCAGTCCAGTTTCCAGATGCTTCAACACCTGGATCCCAAACAAAAATGAAAAAGCTGTAACAAGGCCTATGCACATGGTCCTGTGGGAAAGCCACCCCCCTTCAGGCCAAAGTTTCAGTGTGACATCTGGCAGCAGAAGCAGGACAAGGGACTACAACCATCTCTAAAAGTCAGGTGGGAGTGTAAGGGGGCTGTGGAGCTAGATGAGAAAAACCCTTGGTCAGTCATCATGAAGAGGAAAGCACTGAATAAAACCCAGAATCCTCTATCTTTATGGGCAGGGAATGGTGGAACCCATTACAAAGCCTAAACGTTATCAGGATGTTGGCACATTAGTTTCTTAGCACGGACATCTATAATTTGTCCTCAGCATATGATATTTTGCAAACATTTATTGCTTGCCCACTGAGTGCCAAGTACTGCTCTCAGGCACTGGGCATCCAGCAATGAACCAAAAGGATAACACTCCTTGTGGAACAGATGTTCTAGCTTCATCCACAGTCTCTCCTCCAGCCAAAATGGGCTTCGTGCCTCTCCATTACTCCCTGGATATCCTTCCTCATACAAAAGGGTTAAAACAAAACAAAGCAAAACAAAAGTGGCAGGGCAGCAGATGTTGGTGCAGAAAGCAGCTGTAGTGTAGTTGGAAGACCTTGCAAGACCTCTGACTTGGAGCTGGACAGAGACTTTAACTCCAGCTCAGCAATTCACAGCTTAGCTGTGTGGCTCTGGGCAAGGCCCTTCACCTCTCTGAGCCTCAGTTTCTTCAACTACAAAATGGAATTAAGATGATTAACTGAAATAAAGTACATGACTCTGGGGCATAGGAAGAGCTCAATAAACAAGCTGAAGCTAAAATACTCACTTATTCTTCCAAACTTTCCTCATCTTTTCGAGGTTCAGCAGGCCCTAATCCTGCAGTCAAAACTGAGCTGCCTTCAGTCAGAGTAAATGAGTGATGGGAGGAAACTGGTTTTGAGAAAGCGAGTGTGATCAGCCAACTTTCCATGCCCCAGTGCCTGGCCCTGCAGCGATGCATGTGAGCAGACGTGGTCCAGGCCCCAGCTGAGCTTGGACCCCTGGTCAGCAGGATTCAGCTGGCCCTAACTGGAAACAGCAGCTCTCCCTTAGCAATCCCTGTACTTGGTGAGTGTGGAAGGAATTACCCCATTCTTGCCAAAATCAAGTCTGTCTGAAAATAATTAGCTGGGTCTAAAAGAGTTGGGAAGAAAGGAGAACTCATGGTTCAGTTGTGTATAACCCAAGGGGAAAAAGAGACTGAAACTCCCCTGACACTGAGGGCCAGGAACAGGGCCTGGAAGGTCTTATCTCCAGGGGCCAAATCTTCTATAATCCTAGGTTTACTGAGTATCTACTCTTCTAGGAGATGCTGCTACCCACCTCTCCTGCACCCAGGGCAGGTATTACTGAACACAGCAGGCTTGCCACTAAGCCCAGATTTGACTTCAGAATGTTTCTCAACACAGTACACGAGGTAGTGCTACCAAACAGTCACACAGAAATAGAAACCTGTTTGCCAGCTCTCTATATAAACGATCTCACTTAATCCAGCCCTATGAGATAGTTGGGACTGTCCCCATTAGAAAAAAAAAATTGAGACCTATGGGGGATAAGTGACTTGCCCAGGCTCTCACTGCTCCTCAGTGCCAGAAGCAGAACAGGAATCTGCGTGGCAGGCTTGATGTCCCATTCTTTCCACTGCCCATGGTGATGGTTCCCTGTTCTAGGGCTCTTGTTCTGCCAAATTCATGGCTACCACCCCAAGCCCTAGCCCCTGGATGGACACCTGCCTGCCTAAGGGACTGGACACCGGGAAACCCCACCCACGGGAGCCAGGTATTTCAGGGACATTAGATCCCACAATGGCCGGTCTTTGCCATTCCCTCTCCCCTCTCTGGAGGATGCTCACCGATCTGCCCTCTGTCCTCCCAGGCTCTGGCATCCAGTCATGTGTAATGGGCACTTCTGAGCAAGGGCAAGCTGAAAGGTCTCCAGGCTAGCATGGACAGCAGCTCCATTTTCAGTGCCTGGCAATACCCTGGCTGGACACTCTTGCCGGCCAGTCTAAATGTTTATGTCTGCCAGTGCAGTGGCTGGGAATGGATTTATTTAGCTTTGGAATGCAGTGGGTTTCCGAATTATATATCAGGCTTCCCTCCCTGCTCCCAGCCCCAGAGAGCTGGAAGCCCCTACCCTTGGAAACCTCCACACCAAAAGGTCCAGCAGTGAGAAAAGACGGCCAATTCCTATTAATTGAGACTTCTACAGGGCATCCCCATAAAACTAAAAATGGGAAAAGAAATTCAGCATACATACCAGGCTGGATTCTCTGCGTGGTGGGGGCCTTGTCCTTAGATTTGGCGAGCCTGGAACAAGAAACCAGGTTTCAGAAATCCCAGCCAGACAATGGGAAACAGTGCCTAAACCCACTTCCCTAGGTGTGACAAACTCCTGATCCTTGGAAGCTCACTTTCCCCATCTATGAAGGACCCTGAGGCTTGAAGTCACTACAGGCACAGGAGTTGGGCTGCTTCAACTAGAAACCATGGACCTTTAAGGTTCTTTGGCTGTGCTTCAGCAGTAAGGGATCCATTAACTCTCTAAAAGTAAATATACAACTAAAAATGTATGCCCGTAGTGGCATTTTTCAAGAAAAGGATATATAGTTTTAGCAGGAACCACACCTATTTATTATTATTTTTTGCTTACAACTAAATCCTTAGAGGTTAGCACAATGTCAGGCAAGCATAGGTGCCTGATAAAGATTTGCCAAGTGATTATCTCAAATGTTTCAGGCATGACAGCTAACGTAACCAAGATCAGAGCTAAATTAAAAAACAGCTTTCATCCAGATTTTAATACTGGCTAGATTTTTTTTTTCTTTTTTACTGGAAGGAACAAAGAAAAGCTGGTTTCTCTGCCCCATAAGAACCATTTAATTCTCAATGATAGGCATTGTTGGGCCACAGATGGATAGAGATGGATAAAATAGAGGGCACCAGGTAACTGGACTTGTCTGGTAAGAGTATAAGAATGCCATGTTGAAAATTTGCTTGTGGAGAGTGGGAGAAGCCTCTGCTCACAACTCTTTAAGGTTTCCAGAAACTGGTGTAAGATGAAAGGGCACCAGGTAAAGCCCAGAGAGGTGGTCCCTCTAGGCTGTCACTCCACAAAGCAACCGTACATACTAGGGTCTACATTTAACAGCCCACGGAAATTTTTTTTTAATCAACTACATGTCATCAATCTTGATTTATAAAGCATAACTGTTGAGAAAGGAAAATGATAGCAATGTTTCTTGCTCTCAGAATACATTCATCTGCAATGTGGCCATTCCTAGCTCTCCACTCAGAAGGGGAGAATGCTTCCTTTCTACACACTCATGTAAATTATCTCCAGCGGAGGAGGTGGGAGGAAGCGAGTCACCCATACTCTCTTGCCTTGTCCCCTCTTGTGCCCAGCATCATACAAGCTGACCAAGCAAGGCTGGGGTCAGGGTTCAGTCTGTATGTGAGGGGAGGCTTTCCTTGTACCCTGTGCCCACTCTCTGAAGAGCTCCATGGAGAGCACCCGGGGTCAGCAAGGTTCTTACTGATCTGGGCCCTCTGCGGGGCAATCCTGGCCACAGCTGGAGAGCCCGGGGCCAGCTTGGAGACAGTCCTCTCGGGCACCCCCAGGGAACCACCGTTGGAGGCGTTGCAGAGGATGGGGAGGCTGATCTCCTTCTTGGCGATGGGGGCCTCGTGGCCCTCGCCTTCGACCGGTGGTGTCTCCTTGTCCCCGGACGCCTTCTTGTTAAGCAAGTTGCTGATTTCCATGATGTTTCCAATGATCTCCACTGGGCCAGCCAAATTTTTCTTCCGTGCTGGAAGGTCATCCTTGGCTTTCTTCAGGTAGGATGCTGGTGCCCAGCCCTCTTTGCCCAGGTATCTGTGGGGACGAGAGGGACATGCCACCATTTGAGCGTTGATGACTGATCTCATGCCTTATACCCAGGCCCCGGTCTCCGGCTTTGCCTGGCTGAGCCTTCTCTACCATGCTCAGTAAGAGAACTGGCAGTCCCCACCACTCGGAGAGAAACGGTCTTGAGGGACTTTTCCTTTTCATGATCCCTCTTCAAGTTGGGCTTACATTGTGGGATCTTGAGATGAGAAGATTTCTCAAATTTGGGGTTTCACAGTGGCCTGCCTACCTCACAGTCAGTTGAGGGTCTTTCTAGAGATAAGACACGAGAAGGTGTGATGTGGTATATAATTATGCCTTACGGAAAAAGAAAGTTATTAGCGAGGCAAAGAGGTACCACAGGAGAGAGTCAGAAAACCTGTGTTCTAGTCCCTGGTGCCTTGGACAAGTCACTGTCCTGGAGCTCCATTTTTTCTCTTCTGCAAAATGCAGGGATAGAGGAGGGGCTAAAATTGCTATCCAGAAGGATAAACATTGAGATCAACTAAGAAGGTGTCTATAAAGTGACTGAGTGGGGAGAATATTAGTACTACTCTACTACAGGGGTAGCAGACAGATAGAAGACACAGAATAAGCCCACAAACAGACCCAAAGGAGAACACTGAAGGTAACATTTCAATTTATTGGGCCAAGCATGGATTATACAATAAATGATTTGGGAACAACTTATTATTCAATTAGAAAAAACCAAATACATGAGATTCTAGCCTCACACCATATAACAAAACAAAAAAATCAAATTCATTAATATTTATATAATCTTGGGGGGTAGAGAAAGTCTTTCCAACTGGGGCTCCAAAAGCAGAAACCATAAATGAAAAGATTAATGCATATGAATGGATAAAATTAGAACCTTAACAAAACAAAACAAAACCCAAAGCCTGTAAACAGAAGTAAAAGGCAAATGACAGGGCTGGCTTAATTTTAGGCAATTTGATGACTTCTTAAAATAAGCTTTGCCCAATTTTCCCCATGGTGTTGAGCTTCTACCCAAACCCACTGGGAACTCACTTCTTGGTCCAGCAGTTGTTGGCCAATGCCCCCCACGTCTGGGCTGCAGTGTCCCTGTTTGCTCCCTGGGACACATCTGGCTCTTTGGAACAGCTCCTCTATGCCAGATGTCTGACCACCCCACCCCTGACCTTGTTCTTGGGCGCTCATTAGGTAGGAGACAAGTTTAAGTTCCTATTGACATGTCTGAGCTTTGCTGGAGAGCTCAGGCAGGAGGTGGCTTCTTATGTTCACATAACAGGAATGTGCAGACTGGCTATCCAAAGCCCACCTGTCTATCCCCTTTGAGATCTGAAAGGCAGAAATCAGTAAATAAATAAATGGCAGTCAAGGAGCTGGTGGGCTTCCCCATGTAATGGGTGCACAGACAGAAGCACAGAATTTCAGGGATGGACGCAGTAACTAATAAAAACGCTTACCCTTACATATGAGTTAGGCAAGGCACAGAGAAGTAAAGCAAGCAGCAGAGTCACACAGCTATAGCCCGCCCCCAAGCCCTTTACTCTCGCTTCTTAGAAAAAAGATGAAGATGACCCATCTGGCCCTTGCAGATGACTTGCTATGTGGACATTGTACAGATATGGGGAGAAGGTTCTCCGGGGGGTGATGGTCAGGTCTGCTCACTGCCCTGAGCACTCCCATTTCAACCCCCTTTGTGTTACTTTGGTGTTACGTGGAGAAAATTAGATTTCAGGCTGAAAGACGCAAGAGAATCAGAAGTGGCTGTGTGCGTTTGGATCCAACTCTGCTCACATCTGCTTTCCAGCTCTGGAACATGGAATGACTCCAGAGAGAAGCAAACTAGAAAAGGAGGGAAGGAGAAGGAGGGGGAGGGAGAAGCAAGACAGGAAATGAGGATCAACACAGAGCCCGGAATGTTGGGAAATGGCACATTTAAGGGGGTGACCAGCAATCTTCTTAAGGTGGAAACTTTTCAGCCGTGTTTTCCCAGCTCAAGCTCCTGCTGGCTAAAGGGCTTGGCCTTGCGATCAAGAGGGACTAGAAGAACAGCTCAACAACTTTGTTGATCATTTTAGAAAACTAAAAAAAAAAAAAAAAAAAAATTAAAGCAATCTTGTAGATAACTTTCAGGCAAGTGAATCAGGCTATCAGCCTGCCAGAATGTTTGCTGGCCTTTCTATTTCAGGTCCATGGCTGTTGGATTTTGGGGTTGGCTGTAGTTCTCAATGCTCAGAGAACATGAGGGTCTAAGGGCAGTGGCTTTGGACAACACATGTCCAGGTGCAGAGACCCCTTCCACCCAATATCTAGCCGGACAGAAATGGTAGAGTCAAAGGTTGCCTGCCTCTCAGCCTTCCTGACAGGCGGTTATAGACAGGACCAGATGTGTCCCCTCATCTTCTTCCTGCACCTCGGCATAGACTACTCTTTCCCACCATCATGGTCTACTGTGTTCTGAGCAACTGTTTCATGAATGCCTGCATCACCTCGGTCACAAGGGTACCACAACACAATCCTGTCTCTTCTGTGGGAGACCCCTTGGATCATGTAGCCTGCCTCTTGGGGGTCTCGGGTTCCCAGATGTGGTGGGCTGGGAAGGGGATCCTTGGAACCTACAGATACGAGATTGTCTCTGTCAGCTGAGCTCCAGGCAGAGAAGTGAGGACGGGGCAGTCATCACAGCTGAGCCAGTTCCAAAGGAACTGGCAATATCTGCTCAGAGCAAGTCCAACCTGGAGGGCAGCTGGCTGGCCTTGGAGCCCCAGAGCAGAGGGGATGAGAGAGGCAGGGCCCGGTAGGGCAAGAGTGAGTGAAGCCCACAAGGTTTAGGTTGCTTCCAAGAGGGTTAGGGAAGTTTGCTGCTTCCCTGCCTACACCCCTGGGAAGTATGATTATGCTGCAGAGGGGAGGGAAGAAGAGGCCTTTGAAGACCTGAATGAGCCTTGAGCTCAGGCTTCGCTTCTGCCCCAGCTCTCACAACCAAGTAGATCAGCCCAGTGGAGCTCAGAACCAGCCTGCATCTGCCGGGGACTCTGATGCCAGAAGCCCACATCTGGGGTCCCGAGTGCTGAGCCAAGGGCAGAAGAGGCTGTCTGCCGGGACCTTAGTAAGGTCTGGATGCCAGAGCACCAAGTGGCCCTTCTGCACAGCACACCAGGCAGCCAAGGCCAGATGCAAAAAACCAAATTCAGCCTGCAAGCTGAGCTGGGGCCCGTGTGTCCTGCTGGCTGTGGCTCAGACTCTGTCTCTCGTCCTGGGAGAGACTGCAAGATGAGCAGTCTCCGGTCAAGACGTTGGAGCTGGAGCAGCCAAACCCTCCACCATGAGCACACTGCTGCTGGTAGTAACTAACCCATCTAGTGGCCATGGCAATTCAGAATCAGACCCTACTGCTCAGCACCGGGGACTGGGCAGGCCGGGGTGGGAGAGAGGCCCCTAGCTTTGCCGGGCTCCTACCTGATGTACCACCAGCCTTCCAGATTCTTCCGGATCACTTCCACAGTGACACCCTTCTCAAAGTCAATCTCGTCCTTGCTTTGGCTGGTATAAGGCTGCACAGTGACATACTTCTCCTCTGTGGGTGGCGGTGGAAGCAAGAAAAAGGACGATTATTTGAGGTGAGGGAATGGGTCCATCTTCCAGTGCCCCACCCCCCTTGGCTTGGCCTAGCTTAGCTGCTTGCCAAGGTGCACTAGGTCAGCCTCTGGCTTTTCCAGGGGAGGAAAGGATGGGGGAAGGGAGATCATGGAAACTGGAGTCAACTGCTACTCCCAGTGGACCAAAGGAGGCCCAGCAGGCCTGGGCAGCAGAACCTGGCTCTCCCAGTCTCCCAGCCTGAGAACAGCAGCCAGGCTGCTGGAGTTGGAGTTCACAGGGGCTCAGAAGCCTGTAAGGCTGAGAGCAGGGACTAAGAGGACCCTGTCCCTCTCAGGTCCTGAGTCATGAAGCATGAGTCTAGACCTTGGTGTCCCCTGAATGACATGGGGTCCAGTGGCATAACCCCTCCCTCCCTGAATGCGTCCCACTTCCATCTCTGCTAGCCCTTCGCCCACCTCACCCTCTTAGAGCCTGCCTCTCTCTCCAGGTGGCTCCCACGTAACCCCTCAGCGAAGCCTTCCCTGACCAGCCCAGCCCACTCTTGGCCCTGAAATTTCCCCAAGAGGTTTCCCTGGAATACAAGCTCTGTGGGAATGGTTACACGTGTGTTTTAAGATAAGTGTCTGTTTCTACCCCAAAGCCTCTGCAGAGGCCCTGTGGGAAGCTGCCTCCTCTACCCTCACGTGTTGAGGATGACTCTTGTTTAGTGTTTTCTCAAGGCATTAAAGAGGCACCTTGTGGAATCTCAGGAAAAGCTTGGTAGGGATAGTGGTGGGGAGACTGGGGCAATATGGCGCCTTCCCTGGTTCTCTTCAACCTCCCTCTTGGCAGGAGGCCCTGGTACTTCCCATGTGGGTCCTTGCTCAGACTTCCAGGGAGATATTTCTTTAATTTCTGCTGGGTTCAGCTATGCCTGTCCCCAGGAAGGCCATGCCAGGCAGGTCCAGGGCCGGGTGCTCCTTGGCTCTGTCTGGTTCTGCTCATGTCCACTGCTGAAGACATCCTATCTCCTGAGTGGAGGCCCTCCCCAGAGGACTGACTCAGGAAGGGGCACGCTTCCCGCTCTCACCCTCTGGGAGAACAAAGAGCTGGGGAAGGACTGAAGATTGGCCATGCCCTTTGGGAGGGTCACCCTGAACCTCTGCTGGCCTGGGTGCTCCACTGGGGCTGTGACAATGGCCAGCAGGTGCCTGGCAAACAGTGGGTGTTCCAGAGGGCCTATTGACTGCATCCAGGAAGAAAAAGGCAGGGCTGAGTAAGGACAGTGAGTGGGAGGCTTTCTGTGGGCTCAAAGCAGCAGGACACTGAGGCAGAAGACTGGTCTCCGAGACGCCTGCCCCTCCAGGCTCCCAGGTGGACACACTCCCTGGATTCCTCGGCTGGATCCCGATGGACAGCCTGCCTGAGCATTGGGGCCGCTGCCATCCCACCCCTGCTGTGGGAGGGCCGTCTGTTCCTTCTTCCCTGGATTACCAGGATCCTGTCTACAGCCCTGTGCTGGCTCAGAAAGCAGCTCCCTTTGGGGTGGAGGCTGTGTAGAGGTAGCACCTGCCAGGCTGTGAGAACAGAGCCAGAGGGCCACTGACTGAATGTAAAAGGCAGCCACAAAGCAAAAGGTAGGCGAAGGCCTTCAAAACTCTTCGGAATGACCTTGGTGACTGCTGGCTTTTTAGCAGTGACTTGGGTCTGGCTCCTTGAAGCTTTCAGATTCCAATCCAGCCACTCTGGGGAGAGCCACCAGGGACACCTGAGAACCATCTCCAGCCAGATTCTGGCTTGGGCCTTTGAGGAGTTTGGTGTCCTATGGGGCAGCCCTCTACTCTCTTGCCTGGTTCCTAGACCTGCTCCAGTGGAGCACGGTGAATTCCGGCCTGGGTAGTGATCAGATGGGCAGACAAGTCCCCAGGGATCAGAGTTCTGAGGTTAGGAAGAGGCAAAGCCTGGGCTCCACACTCTGCTTTAGTTCAGCTGGGTTATTTTTAAGTCTGTGGTTCGAGCAGGAAGCCATCATTAAGGTTTTCCTAGGCAATGTTGCATTTGCAGAGAAAAATTACGGTCCTTCTCTTGGGAAAATTAGATGAGCCTGCCCTGCTTCATGGCCAAGGACAGAGCCCGCAGCCATCTCATGTGGGCCTCGAGCTGCCAGACCCAAGCAGGAGCCCCCTGCAGGCCCCTGGTGTGCGTGTCTCAGGACAGAATTCCATGGGCCATGTACGTGCCCTGCTTTCCCCTGACCATCATGGGGTGGGCAGAACCAAAGATATCAGTTTTGGCCAGTGAGTTGAGCTATTCCCTGCAAAAGGCCCTGTATTGCCTCAGGCTGCTGGGAACATGGATACCTGGAAGTTGATGTGCTGCCAGTGAGAACTCTGGGCTGGCCCGGTGACTTATGCTGCTCCGGAGGCTTGTCCTGTCCCGGTCACTGTGTAGGTTCCAGGTGATGAGAATTCTGTGGCCCTGGTCCCAGATGGGGCTAGGCTGTCAGACAAACCCTTCCAATTTGTATTTGGGGCCTTGATTTTCTGTCAGCATTTGGCTTGGCTGGTAGAGGTACGAATAACTTCCTGGTGGACAGGGGCCACATGGCTCTCTGGTCTCCAAACTCCCAGGTCTCCCTGAGGGAGAGTCCCGTGCAACAGATCCCTCTGGAGAAGCCAGATAGGAGGACGTCCAGACAGGTGGAAGTGGTCTTGGTTGGTGTTTGAGTCACTTGGTTTTGGTTAGGGTCTCTAGAAGAGATGCCCCTTAGGAAAGAGTTGAAGGAAGAAGGGGCCAGGAGCCCAGGGGGCTTTGGGGCTCCTCAGGGTTTCCAGGAAGTCAGGATGGTGGCAACCCCGCCCTGGGAGGGATTGCCAGGCCGCGGCTGGGTGGGTGGCTGGGGGGAAGTGGACAGGCCTGTTCTGGTTTTGGAGGCAGGGGCTGGAGAGCCCTGCAGTTTCCAAACCACAGAGCCTCCTCTTTCCAAACACTTTCCCCTCTGTCAGCAATCTCCCCGCTCCCTTCCCGGCCCCCACAGCTCACCCAACCCCATGGCGAGAAGCCTTTTGAGTCTGAAGGCCTGGATGGCTGAAAGGGGAGTGGAGGCCCCAGGGAGCAGTGCTTTTCTCTTGCCCAGCTATTCAATGACCCAATGCCTGCTGTCCCCTCACCAGCACCATTATGTGCAGCGAAGCTTCTCCCAGCCAACTTACTTACAAGTGTTTCTTGAACTGAACTTAATTCATAGGACTAAGACTGGAAAACTATGTTTCAGTCTCTGATTCATTGAGAAAGAGAGACTGAGATTGAGGGAAAGGGATGCAGCTGTGGTCCTGTATTTGCATGTGTATGTATGACTGCAGCATTACGCATTTCACTGAAGACTTGTGTCTACCTATCCCATTGTTTGTGACTGTGACTGCACTTCCTGTGTACACGTGGTTGGCAGGAAGAGACTTGTGGGTGCTGCTGCAGGTGTGTATGAGATGGACCGCGAGCAGTTAGTTGTGTATATAGTGCATTTGTGACTGTGTAAATGATGTGTGCATGGAATAGTCTTATGTGGTGGCACAAGTGGAGTTCTATGTGTACATCAGTGTGGCTGTGTAGCTGTGTGTGGGCTGGAAGTCATGGTGTACTAGTCACACCTGTGGCTTCAGGCTGGACATGAGTGCCAGTACTTTGTGGGTTGCCCGTGTGAGAATCCTGAGGCTGTGACCATGGGATGGTGGAGAAGGAGTTGTGTTTGGGAGCTCACTGTGTGACGGTGTTTGGAGTAGGAGCTAGCAGGGGGTGGGGAAAGGTCAAACCTGCGTCCCTGCACTGGTGTTGTGCAGCTGCATCCTGCTCTGTTCTGCTGCCAAGGGTAAGAGCTGCTCCCCAGCTCACCCTCTATGCTGTCTTAACCTTCTAGCTTTTGAATGGCCTTTGCTTTATATTCGGCTTGTTCTTTCTGTTTCCACAATTGCTCCCCTGCCCTAGGCCAGCCCCCAGGACAGGCTGGGCTCATGGTCAGTGCTCTCAGCCTGACACTGAGCCAGAGGCCAGGCTTCCTGCTGCCCCGGGCTGGGGGCAGACACCAAAGCATGCCCTCTCAGTGGCCCAGCATTCAGGAATCTACTTCGGGGGAGGGAGTCTGGGAGTGCTGTTTAGTTGGGGCTGCAAGTCATGGACATTCTTGGCCTGCCAGAGGCCACTGCTTCTTATGCACCCTTCACAGAGACCAGAGGCAGCTCCTCAGCTGTGTTGTCACAGCCCAGAGCAGACTCACTGTGCTTTCTGCAAGGCAGGAGAAAATGGCCACCCACTGGCCCAGGGGGTCTGGAGATGTTTAGGGCTTTGTTCAGAGGCCCACCCATAGTCTCCCTTACCTCCCAAGTTACTGGATGTCAGAAAGGCCCTGGACCAGAAAGCTCTGAACCAGCAAATGTCTCAGCTCCTGGGAGTGGCTCGTGTGCCAGGGCATGAGCCTCCTTGGAATCCTCTTGCTCTGCCCCACCCGCCCTGGAGTCCCGACATCCAGTGCTGGGAGATGCCAGAGGCTCCTGGCTGGACCCAACACCTCGCTCAGAGCTTGTTGGGACTGTGCTCCTGTGCCAGGCTGTTCTGGCTTTTGTTCCCTTTCTGGTTTTCCTGGAGCTGGCTGAAGGAAGAGGGCTGTGAGCTGGTCCTTCCCACTCTGTTCCCAAGCAACAGCTAGAACAGCTCGGCCAAAGGAGCCCCATCTCAGTGGAGGGAGGCAATGAATGGCGGGGGTGAGAGGAATGGACCACTCAGATTTAGATGACCTCAGTTGCCTGAATCTGTAGTTTTCGGGGCAAATATCTTAGAGGCCCAGCTGTCCCCTCTTCCTCTCCCTCCTCCTGCTTCAGGGAACCCATAATTGTTTCCTCAGTCACATGATCCCTGCCCAGGAGCCAGTGGAAGCCAGAGCTGCCCAAATGATCACCTTGATTCCCAGCAGCCCCCTGCCCCTCCCAGCTGCAGAAGGTGAGAGAGAAGCCTGGCCTGTGAAGAGGCCACAGGGACAGTGGAGCAGGGCCTGGAAAGGAGGATAGCAAGGTGTTAGTGAGAGAGAGAGAGGTGCCAGCTGTGGGGTTAGAGAAGCTGCTCCCACAGTCACCTCGGCTGTGTTGCCTGTTGACCATCCCGCCCAGGGTCCACCGGCGATCCAGGCGCCGCAGATGGGCCTTGCGTCTCTTGGACACTGGTGTGGGAGGTGGCGATGAACATGCGGCCGAAAGGAACCATCGGAGAGAATGGAGATGAGGATGAGATGAGATGGGGTGGGGTGGGGTGGCGTGAGGTGAGGGAAGGGCGTGGAAGGGAGGGAGTTTACCATCGACTGCCCAGTGCTGGAGGGGCCCATCCTGCTGGACAGGGTGGCTTCAACAGGATGCATGGTGGGTGGGCACATGCGGATAAAGACAACCAAAGCTAAAGCCTAGGTTGGACTTAAGAATTCAGACTTCAGCACATTAAGGAACAAAAAGTCTCCAGCTCCAGTCCAGTGCCAAAGCTCTTCAGCTGCTGTACCCAGAGATGGTGTGATCACTCCCCCGTCGCTGGACAGGGCTGATTTCCAGTAGGGCTGGGGTCCCTCAGCACTTGGGCTTATAGACAGTGTCTGCCATCTGCTCACTCACAAAATACTGATTGAGGACTTGCCACCATGTGCTGGGCACCATGGCGACGAGTAAACAAGTCAAGAGAGATTTGGGGTCCCTCCCTTGTGGTCTTTACAGCTCTTCTCATGCTGAATTCTGTTTACAGTGGTGCCTTCTAAGTCACTGTCCCTGGATCAAGGTGGAAGGCAAGAACCTAGCCTCTCATCTCTGCATCACCAGGGCCTGGCACATGGGTGGGCCCCGAGAAAGGTTTGCTGAATGAAATGTACATATGGATGGATGCACGGGCCCAGGCTGATCCTTCTCTGCATGACATGATTTGGATTTCTGATGACCCACCTCTCCGGCTCCTCCCTGCTCAAGAATACTTCTACCTAGGTCACCCTCTCTCTGGGGTGGCCCCTACTCAGGCCCCAACTCCAGGTGCCCCATCTTCCTACAGGACAGAACAGGTGCCAAGCCAGGGCTGCAGGGTGCCAAGGAACTGCAGCAGAAGGGTACAAAGCAGCCCAGGTCTGTGGGAGGGAGGTTGGTGGATTCTAGTCCAGGCTCCACTGCCAGTTCACTAGGCACTATGGGTAGGCTCTAAGCCACCGTTTCCTCATCCGCTGTATAGAGTGACACCTCTGGCCCTGGCCTGAGGAGAGTCAGGACTGAATGAGCTCTGTGGTACATAAATCAGGTCTGCCTGATTTCTCTGTGAAGAGAAGAGCTTCAGCTGGTACACAAGACCAGGGGCCACCTTAACGATTACTGATATTTACTGAGCTCCCACTGTGCCCCCTGTGGTTGGGGCTACCCCCATTTTTCAAATGGTAAAACAAGCATGGGGCTTTAGCAACTCAGAGGTCACAGATCTAAGTGTCAGGGAGGCATGGCTCTACTACTCAGACTCTTACCCAGGAACTCTATGTCCTGCTTGGTCACTCTTCCCTCCCACCTGTTGCCAAAAATGGGGGAAGGCCTGGCTAGAGGGGAGAGGGTCTGGGTGTGGGAACTCTTAGCTGGGGGTGCACCTGTCCTAGGAAGTGACAGAGGGGTGACTGTGGCCTAAATCATGGTGTTGACATGAGACTACCTCAAAGAGGGCAGGCCAGCACTGGGGGCTGTGGGTCCCAGGGCAGAGACCTAGGTTCTGGACGTGGCTCTGCCAGCAATGGGCTTGGGGGCTCTGGAGAGGTCACATGACCTCGCTGGGCCATTTTCTCACCTGTGTCTGGCAACGTAGCTGACAGTTCAATAAAGCCCCATGTGAATGTGGGGAGAGAGGGACTCATAATCTCCCTGCCCTTCACTGCTCATATTTCTAAATTCTGCACAGCACACCCAGCTTCAGGAGAAACATGAACATACTCCAGAGTGTTCGTTAACAGAAATAAACCAAAAGGGCCAACTGTCGCTTTTCTTTTCAAAGTAATGAAGCATGAGCTGTTGGGAAGCTCTGACAGGACAGAGGCTTCCAATTTCTGTCCACAAGCACAGAGGACTGATGATGGGATGGCAACAGAGCTGGTGCAGAGATAGCCACAGAGGGGCCCACAGGATGGCCTCATCTCTTGGGCACGTGGCTGTAGGTGCAGAAGGACTGGCAGATGCACCAAGCTCCTGCACAGCTGGGTGGGAGATGCCTGAGGTATGATGGTGGAACGCATAGCAACCCAGCTATTCCCAGAAGTACAGGCATACGGGACCTACTGAAATCATGCAGAAGGACCTATTTTAAGGAGGATCATCCTGGGTGCAGGTGATAATTTAGGTCCACCTCTCCAACCCCTGAATGGACAGCCTGCACTGGGTGCTGGGTTCTGAACTCTGCCAAGTCCTGGCTAACGCGCACTCTGCACAAAGAACCCCCTCTCTGTTCCCACCCCCTCAGGCACTTTTCTGCCCTGGACCTCTGCCTTCTCAGTGTCCTGGTCCTCCACTATCTGTCCAACATGTCTGCTCTGACCTCCCCGGCATAGTCTCTCCAGCCAGGGTCTCTGATTCCACATCCAAACTATGATCTGAGAGCCGAGCCTTGGGCTGCCAGCATTCTAACAGGCATTCTAACAGTATTCTTCCTGGAGAGGCTGTGTGGCCCAGGGGGGAAGACCAAAGGAGGCAAACCAGGTTCTAGCCTTATGAGGGCAAGCACATAACTAAACGCCTTTGTACCTCAGTTCCCACATCTGTACGAACGGGGACAGGGACATGTCTTCCCAGGGAAGTGGTGAGGGCACGTAAAGCACTAAGCTGAGTACTCGGTGCTTTGTAAGCCATCAGCACACCATAGCTCTGGTCATTTCTCAGAGATAGGAAGGAGAGCCTGGGTACTGGTCACACCTAGAACAGACCCAGCTCAGGGGCGAAGACCCTTCCTTGCTGTAGCACCCAGGAAGCAGAGATGAGGTGGGATGTAGGCTCGGCCCCATGAGCCCTTCCTGACCTGTCACCAGGCAGGAGCTCATGGTGGGGGTCAGGGCTCTGGACAAGGAGCCAAAATGAAGCATTTACAGAGGAAGAAGGGTGCGGTCCAACCATCTGCTGGGTAAATGACATTTAGGGGACGGATGAAAAAGGAGTGTCACTTTGTGAGACACTTATTTTGACCTGGGCAGTGGGAAAAAGGGGATGGGGGAAGAGGGGTAGGTCTGGCAGTAGCCTAGTCCTGGCTAGCAGGACTCTATCCCTGTGGCTCTCAGTTGTGCCCATCTGGACTGTCACCCCCAACCGTTAGGGAAAGCATTCCTGCTGCCAGGACATGGGAGGTTTGGAAGACATTGGGAGCAGGCAGCTGGGAATACCTGAGTCGCAGTACAGGTCTGGGAAAAGGAGGTGCAGACCTCTGAAGCAGTGGGAAAGACCCAGAGAAACCTCACTGAGCTAGGGCTAATCAAAGAGGCTAATTCTGCAAATACCTGAGCATCCCCTAGTTTCCTGACACTGAGAATGGACAATAGACATGGCCTCTGCACCTGCACCCCTGTACAGGCTAACAGAGGCACAGTCCAGAGGCTTCTGAGCACAATGACACAAATACACAGCAGCAGCTGTGAGCACACAGCCCCTGTGCTACAGGGAGCTTGACTCTGGGGTGGGGAAGGCACAGGCATCCCTAGGGTTTCTAGGGGAGAGGGAGCTTTGGGGCACCTAGCCCTAGGATTGTTCTCCAGTCTTTTCCCCAAAGTTGCCAAAGCCTGAGATCCACATCCCCAAGGAATGAATCCTCTATTTTTAGCCACAGGTGGGGCCCAAAGGGACAGGCCTGGGAGGAGAGGTAAGCATGTGGTGTGGCCTCAGTGAAATGGGGTTCTCAGGGAAGGGGCTGGGACATAGCCCAACTCTCTTTAGGGAATCTGACCAGCAGATGGTTTTAGAGAGGAGTAGGAAAGCTGCCCCCAGGAGGGTTGGAGTCACTCCTGGGCCTAGGAATGGGGTTGGCAGCCAGCCCCCACCTCACCTCATGTCTCCCCCCTTCTCCGGAACGTGCAGGCCTTTACCTTCCCCAGTCTTGGAGGTGTTGATGTCTGAGTCATCCCGAGTACCATTCTGGGCCTCCAGGTAGGTGGCAGGGACCCAGCCCTGCTCCTCAGAGGTGCTCACGAACCACCAGCCTGCAGAGACAAGAGACAACATGGCATGAGGGTACCATCAGGATGGTAGCGGTGGGTTGGGGGCCCAGGAGGGAAGGCACAGCGTGGAAGGCAGGACCTGGCAGGCTGGGGTGCCCAGCACCAGCCTCGAGGAGCCTGTGTCTCAGAGGAAGAAGAGACCCGCATATCCCTGTGTGTCTCAGAGGAAGAAGAGACCCGCATATCCCTGAGAAGGGAGCCCCACAGACTACAATCTGCACTTAGAAGTAAAAAAAGGAAATGGAAACAGTGATATGTCCAGTATGTGGAAATCTACCTTGTGGATGAGGCCAAGACAGCTATCCTTAAATATAGAAACAATATAGGGTCTTTCAAATCCATCAGGAGCCTCAATTTGGCCTGGAGTTCAGCAACTTTCTCTGCTTTCCAAGGCACCCAGGAATAAATGTCTCACGGAGGCTTTCTGACGGGTCAGCTGCCCCCTTCGCCACCACAGGCCAGTGGCACTTTTGCAGTGGTGCTACTCCTAGCTGCCCTTCAAGGGCACTGACATCTCCAGCAGAGTGCTGGACTCTTAATGCCTCCTCATGGGACTCTTAACAGCTACGGCCTGATGATAAAGGCGCACGTCCTCCGTTTGGTCATTGATTTATCCAAACAAACACTTGCTGAGCAAAGTCCTCTGTGAAATACAAAGACAGTGAAGACACATATCTGGACTCTAGGGCAGGTCAGAGTTAACTGGGAGGAGGCTGGTCCTAGAGAGTAAAAAACTGTTATCTTAAACCACTACCACCCTGTGAGGTAAGTACCTGGATTCACATCATCCTTGTTTCATGGATAAGAAAACCAAAAGAGGTGGCCTTGAGGTGGAAAGGTAGGGAAGGGGCCAAGCATGGCAGACAAGAGGCTCAGGTCCCTCTATGCACAAAGGCAGGTGTTTCTGAAGAACTGAAGGATGGGATACTGGAAACCAGTCTTGCCTGCACGTGATGCTGCCAAGCGGTATCTGCCCCTTGCCCCTCCACTGTGCACTCCAGGGATCCGGGGGAGGTCAGAATAATCTGGGAGGGCTTCGGGGCAGAGGTGGGCCTTTGAAGGTCATTCTGGATTGGCACAAAGAAGAGTGGGTCTTCCTGGAACTGAGTGGCAGAGAAGTGCCCAGGTGATGACTCAGTACCAGGTCTTGGGAGGCTGCTAACTGCCTTCAGTCCCTTCCCAGAAGAACTCTTCACAGATCCCTTCTTCTTTCCCATCTCATTCTGATACTTCTTTGCCCCATCTCCCTGTAACCCCCCCTACCCCCCACCAAGGTAATCTGGCCCAAGTTCTTGTTTCTGCTCCTGATAGAGCTCTCCACTGCCAAGTCTAGACTGTTTCCTGTTGAGAGCCTCTGGGGCTTTTCCTTGGGTAGCATCTGAGGCCTGGTCAGTGTCCACAGCATTGAGTGGCTGTACTCTCTGGGCCTCTAGGGGAGCACTCTCCGGAACCCCAAAAGTATTGGCCAGAAGCCCCAGCTGTCCTTCCACAGACTGGCAGGAGGTCACAGAACAGGGCTGCCACCATCTCCTAGGCTATCTGCCATATGACCTGTCTACCTGCCACAGAAGAGGCACATCTGGACAACCATCTGATGGCACTGTCATCTTCCCAGACACTGTAATGGCTCAGGAGTAGATCTGTGACCCAAGCAAGGCTACTCAGAGGGTTATTTCAGAAACTGCCATGTATGCTTGAGTGTCTGAACCCTAAGTCATACTACACAAACTAGAACTTGTAGAGGGTATATGGGAAGAGACAACCTGAGAATTAAGCTGTTAAAACAGCAGCAAAGTCAAGAGATGGGGGGTGGGAAAGAGTAAGCGGGAAGGAGTCCCCAGTTAACATCATTTGAGCTCCTGGCTCCAGCTGTTTTGAATAAAGCTAGACCAACCCCAGGGACTTCCTAATTACAATGAGCCAACCAATTTCCCATGCTGTTTTTAATTTTCCTAGAGTTGAATTTCATTCACTTGAACTGAAGCAATCCTCATGTATGCCATCCCTAACCAGCAATCATTAAAGATCAGAATCGAAGGTCCCCCTCCTGATCCAGGTCTAGAGATCAAAAGTCAAGTCAGCTGGGCAACTCTTACCAGTCCTCAGTGGGTGAAGACTGGCCCCTCTGAGCCACTCTGGGTAAGCGGTCACTCCCCAAGGTTCTGCTCCAGGGTAATCTTCAGGAGCCCAAAGAGCAGTTGCCACAGATCCCACAAGGCTGCCCAGGAGTCCTTGTGAGGAGACTCTTGAAGTCTGAAGCTCAAGCACGACTTCCCAGTCCCAGGTTCTAATACCAAGGGCAGACAGTTTTGGTTCCCACATTTCATCCAGACCCTCCCCAAACTGACCACCTAAGTGTATCCCCTAAGCCCAAGCCAAGTCCGAGTGGGCCAAGAGATGCCCAGAAAGCCTGGCCTCAGACAGGAGCCCTTCCTCCTGGAAGAGAGGGTTTTCCCAGGGAGGACCTGGGCTCGGGCCAGGGATTTTATTGTCATTGGACAAAATGGGGATGTGCCTCTAGGAACAGCACAGCTTGGAAACATGTGTCTTCTTGAGGATTTGCCAAGATCCCTTCACACCCAGTCTCCTTGGCCTTTCTTTCTGCACCAAGGCATGCCCCTGCCAGCTCCTCTCTGAAACAACTGATTTATTCCCCTGGGAGAATATTCTCTCCCTCTCTTTGTGTGAGCCCATGGCTTCCCAGGAAAGCAAGTAAGTTGGTGGTCTCCTGGAAGGCGGGGATCACTGTCTTTTAAACCTTTTCTGGAATTTGGACTCCAAAGTCATCCTCAGCAGATGTGAAGAAGCTAAACCCACTCCAGGGGCACCAGGAAGGCTGTGGGAGGGATATCAGAGAGGACATCCCAGCTGTGGGTGACCGTGAGGGGGAATTTCCCCATCAGTCCCATTCACACTTGTCTGTGTCCTCCCTGATCTACTGTGAACCAAGTGTCTGGGCCTGCTGACCTCTTGTTCTTGCCCACACTCCCTTTCCTCCAGCCATCTAGAGGGCGGGCCCCTTCTATCCTTGGGTCCAAGGGCCTCACAAATCCCAGGATTTTGGTCCTTTCTCTGCTGGAGGCATTATTTTCCCCACCCCCTTACTCTATTGACCAGGTGTTTGGGAACTTTCTTTGCACATGCTGTTCCCTCCCTTTCCCCAGGAGCAAGAAATCTGGGATGGAGGGGTGGATCTGGACTTGTTGGCAGCAAACAGCTCCTGAGGGTAGGCAGACGTAACCTCTCTGCCTACCTCTGCCAAAAAAGGCCTTGGCACATGGGGAGGGGCCTGGGCAGAGCCCTGCCAAAGGACTGATGGAATGGCAAGAGGTGGCCATCTGGGCAAGCAGCATGATGCTTTGAACCTCACACTGCTTGGGGGCTCCATGAATGTGCTAGAATGGTCTGAGTCCTTCTCACTTCAAAATCTCCAGAACCCCAGGAGCTTATGAGGAACATGGGCCCAATTATTGGCTAACTATAAGCATCTCTTCACCCCCTATTCTCCTGGAACAATTCCTAAGACTAGGGGCAGAGATCCCCTTTTGTGGTCCTCATGACTGGATGATGCCTAGAACACTGGCCCTGGACACATGCAGAGTTGGGGCTGTGTGACTTCAAATCTCAGACCCTTGCATTGAGCTCTACTGGTGCCAGAGATGGCAGTTCCAGAGAAATTTGCTGCTGGCTTGGCTGTGGGCATTCCACTAAGCAAAGATGGACAAGACTCAAACACTACCCCGGTGTTCATGGATGAATGGGGTGAAGGTGAGGATAGCCTGCCTGCCCTGGTGCCATGCAGACCTCCCGGAGCCCTGGCATGAGTTACCACTGGGCCTTGGGGCAGGCTCCCTGGGCTTGCTCCCACCCACGGCTGCTGACAGGCCTTTCCCAGATGCCAGCAGCTCAGACATCAACTGCTGCAACTGGGACTCCTTCCCAAAGTCATGGCTGCTCCACTGAGGAGCAAACAGAACCTGAACTTGTAGGAACAGCCCAGCTGACCAGGAGGACTCTGTGGCTGACACCTGAGCTCCCAAGCTCACCTCCAATGCATAAAAGAGGTGTTGTCTTCTTTCTTACAGTCTGTGGGTGTGTGTTGGGGTAGGTGTGGACAAGAACACGGGAGTTAAGTTACGTGCATGTTTACATCTGTCAGAGCCGGTAAATAGGAACATGGGACAAAAGTGTGTCTGCTCGTGTATGCATTTTACATAACTCCTCTTATGGCCAAACACTGAGAAGGGCACTCTGTGTCAGGCACTAAGCTTAACTTATACTTAATCTCCAAGAATCCCGGAAAATAAGTGCTATTATCATCATCCCCACTTTATAGACGAGGAAGCTGAGGCACGGATAGACCATGTAACCTGCTCAAGGACAGTTAAGAATAGGCAGAGCTGGGCTTCAAATCCAGACAGTTCTGCCTCAGGACAATATTCTTAACTGCCATAGAAAGTGGATATGGCACATGTCCTCTGTATACCAGTGAATCCTTGTGAATGTGCATCCCTGAATGCTGGTACTCTGTGTATGTCACTGTCTAAGTGCCATAGAAAGTGGATATGGCACATGTCCTCTGTATACCAGTGAATCCTTGTGAATGTGCATCCCTGAATGCTGGTACTCTGTGTATGTCCCTGTCTAAGAGTGGACACATCCACATTGCTAAGCATGTGTTTTGTATCTTGACCATGAAATTTTTGTATCCTGGAGTGTCTGTACGCTGGCAAGTGTGCAGAGAAGGTAGGGTTTAACAAATGAGTATGACTGTTGAATCATTATTGATATTTCTTTTAGTCTCCAGTATCTTAGAGTAGCTAGGAGTAAAAACCTAAAATGGTGGAACTGTAACCCATACCAAATTCTGAAATGTGTTCTACAACTAATTGTGGTGATGTGTTTTGAAATTTGTTGCTTTTTTTGTATATATGTCATTTTTCACAAAAAAGAAAACAAATATTTCTTCTAGCCTCCAGTGTTTTGGAGCAGCTAGAAGGAAAAATTTGAAATGGTGGAATGGTAGCCCATAACAAACTCTGAAATGTGATCTTTCTACTGGTTGACGTGTACTTTGAAAATCATTGATTTTTCTTTGTATATATGTTATATTTAACAATAGAAACATTAAAAAAAAATGTCTCAGGGCCATCCTCAACCTAACTTCCATCTTTTGGTACACACAGTTTCCCAGGCCAGAGGTTCCTCTCCTGTCCACACTTAATTTTATTTTTAAAAGTCCACAAATAGGGTGGGCTGTGGCGGCTCCGCCTGCTGTGCCAGAGACCCGGGTTCGATGCCTGATGCCTGTCCATGCAAAAAAAAAAATCCACAATGAATCCCTCCAACTGATCTCCAAATAAATTGGTGTGGTTGTGACTATAAGCGCCTTACCTACTTTATGTCCAGGGAAGAACTGAGCACACAGCAGGCAGCCTGGCAGATGAGGAAACCAAGGCCCAGCACACAGGTGCTGGAGTCAAACACCTGAGTCTGAATCCTGTCTCTGCCACTGATTTGCTCTGTGGCCTCAGGAAAGTGACTCATCCTTTTTGAGTCCCAGTTTCCTTGTCTGTGAAATGGTAAGAATCCCATCTCCCTTGCAGGCTGATATGAATATTAGACGAGATAAAGAACACAGGTACACAGCAGGTGCTCACTAAATGGAAGCTATAACCTTACTGAGCGAAAGACTAAGCTACACAGGATATGGGCAGTTAGACGCCCAGCACTCATGGACGCTGGGAACATCACCAAGAAGATGGTCTAAACTCCAAGCTGGCCTCCTAGCCTTCCTCTAGCATCCTCCTAGTCTCCTTTCTTGGGAAAGTGGCTGAGGTTTCACTAAAGGACTTTTTAGCCTTGGGATGACGAAACAGTCATACCTATGCCCAGATGGGGGCAGCTCTTCTCCAGCTTGGCAGCCAGGCTCTTTCTGACTACCAGGGGATTGCTCAGGCAGGTCTTCCTAGCTGATGTGCCCTTAGACTGGCTGAGATTCCTCCCAGAAGGAGGTCGGGGATTTAGGAGGGGTAGGGGTTGGCAGGAGAGGGGCTACCATGCCTACTCCCTTGAATGGAAAACTGGAGACTACTGTATAAGGACCCTGAGAAAAGATCCCCTGTATACTTGATATGTAAGGAAAAACCTTCATTCTGGGGTCTCTAAGCCCAGTTTTGGGGGGGAAAGCCCCATATTGGGGAAGCTGTCCCAAACTGGCAGATCCTCTGAAAGCTGCCCCCTCCTGGCCTCTCCGTCCCCATCAGGGTCATGTCTCTACAGTGGCAGAAGAGGAATGTCATTTAGCCAGGCTGGCTCGTAAGCGAGAGCCCAGCTCTTTCCAGAGGCAAAGGCCCAGAATGAACACCAACATAACCTGTTGTCCACAGCCGGCCCTGCCAATGGGTCTCTGCAACAACCCACCTCACAATGGCCCAATGGCTGAGGGAGCACCAGATAATACTGTGTGGCCTAGACTTAAGCTCAATCTTAAGGCAAGGAGAGAAGACCCCAAACCCAGACAGAAGTAACCCAGGCCCAGGAGCCAGTGCTCTCACCTCCAGGTCAGCATAGGTCTTCAGCAAACTAGCTAAGATAGGGAACCTAGGAACCTTTGGCCAGTTTCAAAGCCCTCTCAAATGGACTCTGACTGGGACCTCCCAATGGGGGGTCCCCATGGGGGAGGGGGAGAGGGTGGCGACACAGAGAGTGGAACAGATTGAGATGCACAGAGACAGAGAAAGACTGAGAGACTGAATCAGAGATGGAGAAGACAGAGGGAGGGGTTGGGAGGGCCTAGGAGAGGGCCTGGGGGCCTTAGCCTCTCTAGGACGAAGCCCAGCCAAGGGTGGAAGGAAGTACTCCCAGGCCACTGCTCTCCCCAGGGTGACCAGGCCACAATGGCCTCCTTAATGAGGGGGATAATAAACTCATCAAGGCCAGAAGAGAGGCCAGCTGCACACAATTAGGATGTTAATAAAATCCTCTGAGGTCAGCCCCGGACAAAACAAAATGGCTGGTGGAGGAGGGGAGACCCCTGCTCCTTCCTCTCTCTGCAAATCTTCCCTGTTCTTCGAGGTGCCGTCCTTCCTGGACTCTTCCCACACTCTTGGCCTGCCCTGCTCACCTAAGAATTTGGCCCTCACTCCCTAGACAGACTTTGGTTTGGATCCCAGCTCCGTCACTTATTATGCTGGCTGACCTGGGGCTGCTCCTCTCTGAGCCTCATCAGCAAATGGGGATGACATTTCCTGTCCACAAGGGTTGCCTAGTATCATGGAGACATAACCAGGAGCTTATTGCCCAGCAAGTATTTATTGAGCACATGCTATGTGCCAGGCCCTATCCCAGGCCTGGGGCCATGGCAGCCAACAATACAGGACTCAGGTTCTCCTTCCCCACCTCCCCTCCAGGCCTGTATGGCACACGGCAGGGCACAACCACAGCCTGTGCCCTGGCCCTCTGGGACCAGCAAGGCCTGGGCTTCAGGTTCCTGTGCACAAACCCAGAGGAGCTCCAGGTAGGATGAGACTCAAGAGTTAAGAGTTTGGGTGATTTCCAGGCCTCACCTTTTCTTCCCTCTGAGTTATCCCAAGCCCTTCACTTGTGTACATACACTAATTAATTCAAAGATAAGGATCTGCAGAGGGCTAACTGTACACCTAGGCCCATGCTAAGGGTTTTGGCATCCAGATGGAAAAGGGTGGGCAATGGAGCTTGGACAAGTATAAGACAGTCCCAGGCCTCAAACACCTTATGGTCTTCCTGATGTGAATTTGGGGCCCAGGGTGGTGGTGGTGGTGAATGGGGGTAGACCCACCCCTCCGCCTAAACTCTCAGCCATCACCCTGATTTGCCACCTGAAATACCTCCATTCATGGCTGATACCTTGGCTTGAGGTTTTGTCTTCTTTGGAAGGGTGATGTTTAGGCTCTACTGTGTTCTTTGTTAACAGCAAGTTTGGAGAACAGGAGGGGGGAAAATATGTGAGCACCAAACAGAAAGGGACTGAAGGGGGCCTGGTCAGGCCAATGTCACCAGCACTGTCTACCTGGCCACACCTGCACAAGGCTGGACTCTAAAAGGATAACTTCTGCCCTGGACCCAGCCTGAACCCCTTCCCATGACCTTGGGGCAGATCTGAAGCTTCTCCCTGGGAGGGACCCAGGGAAGTTGGAAATGCAGGCTGCCCTGGCATGCTGTGACTTTAAGAACAGCAAAATGCTGTCTACCCTTGGCCAGGCCTCCCCATGGTCAGAAGGCTCTGTCACTGCAGCTTTTGCCAAGACACACTCCAGCTCTCAGCATGCAGTCTCCATGGTCCAAAGCAAACAGGAGTGGGTAAGAGGCTCCTCTAGTCCTTCCTGCAGACATCCACACAGCCCCTGCCCTCACTGCCTTACACACTTACCTGGTCCTGCCCTCCGGTATGCACATCATTCAGTTGCCCAGGGCCTCCTCTTTGCCCAGATGGGGCTCCGAGGCCACCAGAGCCCCAAAACCTTCCCTATGCACCCGAGGCCTGGATTCCAAGACCATTAGCACAGGCTGCTACGTCACTGTTTGGAGGGCTTGGCAGAGACATAGTGAGATCACAGTAAGAACTGAGCTGCTGCTGCTGCTGCCTCTCCTCCAACTTGGCCCCAGCCTGCCCCTCTCACTGGACAGGCCCAGAAACCTAGTGCTAGGGTGAATTCCAGCCAAACCTACAGGGCTATGGTGGGTCTAGGCAGGCAGAGGGTGTAGTGAGGGTGGTCCTGGCTATAGGTGAGGCACCCAAGAGATAGCCTGACTCATCTGCAGACAGAGAGGGGCACCTGACAAAATGACAGAAGAGAATAATGGTTTTAAGCTAAGGCTCTAGAGTCAAGCTGCCTGGTTTAAATATGAGGGCTGGTGCTGACTAGCTGTGTGAATCTGGGCAATGGCCTCAATTTCCTCATCCATAAAATGGACCTGTACCTACATCTCACAGTGTTGTTATGAATTAATCCATGAGAAGTACTTAGAATAGTACTTGGTTCCTAGCAAGCTGCAATAAAGACCTGTTATTAAAGTTTAAGTGCAAACCACAGGGAACTTAAAAGTGGAGCCAAGACCTCAATGTCCTCTATGATTGGTGGCTAGAGGGTAGAGGCAGGGAGGCAGGTGGGTTTTAGTGTCTGGAGTCTCTAAGTGGAGGTAGAGAATGACTCTCTTCTTGATGTTGCTGTCATTTAGCCTTGACCTTGGAAGATCTCAACTGTAAACTTGTTGGTCTGGTTGTGTGCCTGCCATGGGTCAGGGGCAAGTGGAATGGAGAATACAAGATGGCATGAGATTCCTTGGGAACCTGCAGAGCAGTGGAAATGCAAGTGTGTGAGTTACGGCATGGGGCTGCTTGGGGTAAGTGCAGCAGGGGGAGCTACGAACACCACAGCTGTTGATGTGATGTAGCGGCAGGAACTGCAGCATCCAGAGATGCAACTGAATAGTCATTCAGGAAAGAATTCTTAGAACAGGACACCTGATCTGAACTTTGGATAAAAACTGGATGGGAGGGGAGGTGAATCCAGCTGGAGGCACAGTACAAGCAAAGCCAGAGAGGAGGGGTATGTGTGGCTCAACCTAATCATATGCAAGGTGCTTCAGGATGGGAGGTTATCTAGACCAAAGCAAGAGGGGCACTCCCCTTCAAAGTCAGGGCCCTGCAGCTACCCTATTATAAACCAGAGGACAGAGGTGTATGCCCGTGGCCAGAGATCCCTGAACAGAAGGCAGCTCAGAAAGGATAGAAAATACAAAAGAAGTTTAATTAAACAATATAATTGTAAATGGTGAGAATGGCAAGGGCAGATGTAGATAGAAAGGGAATGTTCTGGTGAGACCCTCACAGATGGAGGGAGGAAACAAGTGAGGCGTGAACCTCTAAGAATCTTGCTGGGAAGGTTAAATTCTCAGAGACAGAGCCCTGAAAAAGTGCTGAAGGTAACAAAAAGGGCATTTTCCCCTTATGTTTCAGGACAAGATCATGCACCCAGAGTGGAGTTTCCACTGACAACCTGTCCTGCTGCTATGCTGGACATTTTAATCAGTCCCAAGATGAGGACAGAGATGCTGTACTGGTGATACCATTTCATTTAGGGCCAGGATCAGGAGCCAACAAAAAAGGGCCTGAACAGATGGTAATGACAAGTGAAGTCTATTAAATAAAGAGATGAAAGGACATGGCTTTGTACAGGGATTCAGAGTTCTCACTTTGGAGAGCGAGAGGGGGGCACTATTAATAACAGTGCCCGAGTACAGGTGCACACTGGACTGTCCTAGGTGATCTGGACTGTGTGGGTTGCCTTACTGGGCAGTGAGGATGAGAAAGGTCCAGGAGTTTTGGTAAATGTAAGTTCAGTAAGTCTACTTGGAGAAGTCTCTTCCATCTTAGACTGTGTTAGAAAACACCCAGAAGAGTGACTGACCCAAGGTGCATGGTGAGGAAGTGACAAGAGCCAGGATTAGACTCCAGGTCTGACCCCCCCCCGCCCCCGCCACCACTACCCAGAAAAACAACTCCAGCCATTCGTTCTTTTGCAGATGGAGACCAGCATTGCCTGCTTTTTTCTATTAGTTCCCCAAATTTCCATCTGACAGATGAGCAAGGAAAACTGGTCCCCTCTGTCTGCTTCCCCTCCAGCCCATCAGTGTCTACAGAGCGGATGCAATTCTCAGGAGTCATGAGTTTGGCTACCAACCCC